>SNQJ01S0158610.1:22780-37967 GCA_010110895.2 Picea sitchensis
TCCTTTCACAACTAATTCATAGGTGACACTCATAATCAACATGAAGAAAGAAAATATTGTCAGTGTATGACATAGATGAAGCCATTATGAACTTCCAGTAGATTAATAATGCCTTTATCCTGGAAATACTTGAGAATAAACATCCCTTTTCTCTCTAGGGGGTCCCACCTGCTAGCTATATATTTATATCATAGATAGTTAAAACAAAAATTAAGTGTTCCTTGCAACTATTTGTGGGCTATGATGCTTCTAATGATTTTATGAGTCAACATTTGGTGACTCCACATGGTAGCTAATTTTTAATTGGTTAGAACATTTGAATCTCTGGTTTTACTGGAATTGTACTTGCTGATAAAAATGTCAAAATCATTTTTATATACTCTCGCAATGAAAATGTATGGAAGTAAGATAGGAAAGTAGAAAAAGGGAATAGAGATTTGATCATCAAGCTTCAACAAGGAATCTGTAGGTACAAACAACTACTACATAAGTAGAGATACAGACTTGAAAAAAGAATCATTTGTCTCTATTGTTCCTTATTATTTTCAAAACAAATCAATAAAGTTTTGTATACAACATGACCATATAAGTGGCTTGAATGACCCAACTGACTCAAAATAAGGAAAATGAAACAAAAAACAACTGATGTGAAATCAAAATGAATTACAAACTGTACAAACAACAAAAGAATAAATAAGACTGAAAAGCAAATATGTACATAATAAATTAGAAATATAACTCATCAATCACCCTGGTTCAACTTAATGCTTTAAATTTAAACCATTCGTAGTATATGAAAATAATTGTCCATCTAAATCCTTTAGTAAGTAAGAATTGTTACCAATAACAAAGGCAATCTTGTAAGGACCTAGCCAAAGTTTCTAGAACTTAGAATGTTTTCCTTTATCAGCATGTGTTGAATCTCAGAGCAACATTTTTTCATCAATTTCAAAAACTATTGATTCAGTTTTTTTATCAAAGTATTCCTTGACAGATTGTTGTATTTTTCTCATATTTTCCAAAGAATGGTTCCTTTGTTCTTCTGAGGCACGCAGAGCATTTACTCTTTGATAAATATATGTTGAATTCATATTTTCTTCCTGTAATGCTAATCGAAGAGAAGTTCAAGTTCTACAAGAATAACAATTTCCTGGCCATATAAGAGTTGAAATGGAGTATGACCAGTGATAGGCTTCGTAGTGGTATGATCTGCCCAAAGTGCATATGTGAGTAGTGTGTGCCACTGGTAGGGTTTATCATCTATAATCTTCCTCAAAAAATTGTTCATTTTTTTATTAGTGGACTCGGCCTACCCATTCCCTTGCGTATAATAGGTGGATGAAGTAAAAAAATTCACTCCAAATTTATTAAGAAATTGAGTGAATCTTGCAGAAATAAACATTGGTCCATTGTCTGAAATAATTTCAATAGGAAGAACAAAAATAGAAAATATGTTAGATTCCAAAAACGAAATAACCTTCTCATATTGTGCACGCTTGAGCGATATAGCTTCATTCCACTTAGAACAGTAATATGTTGTTGTAAGTATAAAGATATGCCCAACGAAATATGGAGGATCGATAGGGCCAATGAAATCTAAACCCCATTTTGAAAATGGAAAATAGCGGAGAACATGTTGAAAGGTCATGGCAGAGAATTGCTCTTTACCAACAAATTTTTGGCACTTATCACAAGCCCTTGTAAATTTAAAACAATCTTTGAAAACCTAAGGCCAGTAATATCATGTTCTCAAAATTTTAAAAGCAGTGGTTTTTGCTGCAAAATGACCACCAATATCAATGTTTGAGTCTCTTGATCCATGTATCTCTTTCAATATTTTATGAGATGTTGTATCATCTATACATCGTAACAACAACCCATCAACAGATCTACAAAATAAATAATTTCCTAAGATCAGATATTTAGAGGCTTCAAGGCAGAGCCTCCTGCATTGATGAGATTCAAGGTAATCAGGACATTTTTGAAATTGCAAATAATAAAAATGTTCCTTATACCAAGGATGTTTCGCTACATCAATATTTTGATTTTCAATAAAAAACAATGTTGATAAAGCATTTTCACACTTTTAGAAGAGACACTTGGTTCAAGATGTGAGCCAAGTGAAGTGTTAAGTCTCGTCCCTTGATAGTTTTTTTATGTTGTGATCGTTAAATCATGTTCTTGTATTTTTGCAAACCAATGTGCAAGTTTTCCTGAAAGATGAGTTTGTGAAAGCAAAAACTTGATAGTGGGTAAAGGGAATTTTACCTGCGTGTGCTTGCCAAGAATAAAGTGGCGAAAATTTTCTATAGCTTTTGCAATAGAAAAAATATGTTTTTAAATAAAATATACGTGATTTCATCGTTAGATATGCTCTAGCTCATGTAAGATATAGGTTGTTTGTTGGTTTTATAATCCTTTTGCAGAAGAATGGCAGAAATTGCTTCTTCTATTGAATTTGTATAGATAATAAAGTCTTTTTCAAAATCCGGTTTCACCAATACCGGTGTGGAACAGATTGCCTTTTTAATTCCTACGAAATATTTTTTGACATCTTCCATCCATGAAAAAGATTGATCATGTTTCAACATATTATGAATAGGCTTGACCATTACATCGAAATTAGGGACAAATCTTCAAGCAAAATTAATCCTTCCCATAAAATATTGGATTTCCTTTTTATATGTAGAGGCCAGAAGATTTAAAATGGTGGCAACCCTCTCGAGATCAATATTGATTCCTAAATCATAAACAACGTGACCAAGAAGCTTACCTTGAGTGACACCAAAAATAGATTTTGAAGGATTTAAAGACATGCTATATTTTCTGCAACGCAAAAAGACTTTTTTAAGGTGATCAAAATGATATGATCGGTTTTTAGAGTAAACAATTAAGTCATCAATATAGATCTGAATTATCTTACTAATAAGATCGTTGAAAACTATTTGCATATCTCTCAGGAAAGTAGCACCTGCATTAGTTAAGCAAAAAGGCATTCGTTCATAGGCAAAGGTGCCCCATCAAGTCATAAAAGTGGTTGTATATTTTTCTACCCTCTTGATTCTTATTTTATTATAACCTGAAAAACCTTCAAGTAGGGACATCATCTAAGACCCTGCCACTTGATGCAAAATCATTTCCATATTAGGAAGGGGGAAATTATCTTTAACAACTTCTTTATTAAGTGCATGGAAATCAACGCATAAACAAATGTCACCATTCTTTTTCCGTACAGGAACTAGGTTAGACACCCACTTGGAGTATTTGACTGGAAATATTATATGAGCATTTATTAATTTCTCGACTTATTTTCTTATAGTAGCTTCAAGAGTCGGGTTTATAGGCCTTTGTTTTTTCCTAACAGGTGTTTCTTCTTCCTTAATGGAATAGCATGTTGGATGATGTTAGGATCAAAATCACGAAGATCCTCATATGACCAAGCAAAAACATCTCTAAATTCACGGACCGTGAATTTTTACTTTTCATTATCAGAACATTCGGCTCCAATTTTTAAAATATTTCGATGTTCATGAGTTCCAATGTTCATTGGAATGATATCTCCTATTTTTCACTTTGACTCCTCTTCCTTATTTTATTTCTTGTTACTAACATCACTAGTTGAGAATGAACTTTCAAGAGGAGTCAGTCCTTTAGGGATTTTATTATCTTCAAGAGAAATGATTTCCTTAGGATTATAAAGCTCATTTTTTTAAAAGTGCAAATGCTTTCATCATTAGGGAAAACCTGGCATGGTTCCACATTATTAGGAAGATGAGGTCAATATAAGGATAAAAATGTGCAATCGATTCTTCGAGGAAATAATTTCCTTGTAGGACATGCTAAAAAAGCAGCCAACTTATCATCTATAGAGTTCAATTCCCTTTTGATGTGAGTGATGTTAAGAGATAGAAGATTTTGGATTAACGCCCAAACAACTTGGGTGTATCTTTTCAGTAACTTGTTGGTAGGATTATATATTTTTCTTACCAAATTGACAACAAGTTCTGAATCTCCAAAGACAATGAGATAATAATAGCCTAGATTGTAAGCATTTTCTATTCCTAACAACAAGGCTTCAAATTCAGTCACATTATTTGTACAGGAAAATTCTAACCTGTAGGAAAAATTATGAATTTTACCAATAGGAGAGTATAAAACTATGTTTTCTCCATTACCTTCGCTTGAACATGCACCATCAAAGTGTATATGCCACATTCCATCTTCATAATCATAAGGTTGTTCAAGATATGCATCATCTTCATCAACAAAAATAGAATACATGCCCATATCTTTGTCAATATAATTTACAATGGGTTGAGGAACCTTTTCAATATATGGTGAAATTCGTCCTTCCCTTAAAACAATAATGTTCTTTCCATTTTTGGGAATGGAAAAGTGGGATTCATCTAATGATAAATAACCATCAATCAAGACCTGCTAATCTCTACCCAAAATAATTGAATAATTACTGGCGGGCATATCAATTACTTGAATATTCAATGTGGTTATAATTTTAGCATGGGCACAAAGGACTAACAGTACATCCTTGATCTCAACAATCGTTGTTTATTGTTGATTATTATAGGACAACATACTTCTCGCGTTTTCATTTGTACAAGAGAATCCTAGTTCTTCCATAATAATATTGGACAAAACACTAGGGATAGATCTAGCATCTATTAAGCAACAGTGAGCTATCATATCCATTATTTTTACACACACACACACACATATATATATATAAAGGAGGATATTTTACAGAATTTCTAAAATTATTTACACCTAAATTAATTACATGCAAATCATCTCCATCAAGTTTTTCAGATAAACTTGTTATTGAAGAAGTTTTACCTTCCATATAATTCTTCAAATGTTGTTGTTGTTCGGGGATGGTGACCATGTCCAAGAGAGATTCATCTTCTTTTATGTTAGCTAGTTGTTTAATAATATTAAATTTTAATGGAGGTAAAGAGGTTGATGCCTCTTGACTTTGAGTTGTTTTAACAACCTGAGGATTTGTATTTTGGGAAGATGAACTGGGAGAAAAGGTAGTCTTAGGATTACCACCCTTTCCTTTATTGGCATATGATTTATTCCTTGTATCTACTAACATCACATCTTCCTCAAGAGCGCAATCTAAGGCAACAACAATTGTTTCAGTATTTTTGTCGAAGATACGCTCTTGCACTCTTTTCTTAACCTCGCAAGTACTTTCCTCGTGATTATTATCACAGAAATTGCACCAAGCTCTAGAGAGAATAGCCTTTGGATGATTATGAAATAAATAATTAGTTGGTTGATTTCTCAAAACAGCTTGTGTTGAAGACTCAATTGGAGATGAAGTTGAAGTGACCCTTTTCTCTCACAAGCAATCATTTGATTTCTCATATCTTGGACAACCTGCAAAATTGATGATATATCAGTTTGCTTAACAAAATCTTCCTTGGGAAGACATGTTATTTCCAATTGTTCTTCATAATCTAAACAAGTTTGAAGTGCAGATCCTAAATTTGTTACATTCTTATCTTCTAAACTTTGATGATAAGAAGAGGGCAATGCATTATAATATTGGATAAAATAAGCTTGATTATGAGGTCGAATTAGTTCAGGGATTTGATTGTATAATTTGGTGAAATGAAGATTAAAAGACCTAATTGTTTCACTATTAATGTAAACAATATTATTATATTCCCGTAATTGATATGTTGGGTTTTTAGGTTGCCCATAAGTTGATTTAAACCAGTAAGTTAGTTCATCCCAAGTTGAAAAGACTTTAGGGGGTAATTTGAAGAAATATGCAGTATCTTTCCCTTCTAAAGAATTGAAAAACAAGTGCATGCAAGTGTCATTATCATTAGCAGCTATGTTATGGCATATATTGGAAAATGCAATCAAATGTTATTTAGTCGAAATAGTGTCATTCACTAGAAATTTAGAAAAATGATCCTTAAAGTTAGGAAGGGGATTTGTAGCTGGAGTAAGATTTAAAGGTGAAGACACATGCCATGGTGTAGTGGTTGCATCTTCTTCGAACTGAAATAAACCAAATTTCTTAATCAACTTGGCAGGATTTGTTGTAGATTGGACGGGAATATGATGACTAAAGATACTTCCAATTATTGATGAAGGAGAGGCTTGTGAAGAAGATGGTGAACTAGTACCAGAAGATGTCATATTGAAAGTGATAGGAAATCAAGATATTGATGAGATTGAAGAGTCTGGTAAAGATGTACTATGTTTAGGTAGGAGACTTTCTAAAACAATATTTCTTCTCCCTACTTCAAATACATGATTAAACTCAAGAGATTGACCTCTTGTTCTTCTGGAAGAACAGTATTTGGAGGACATGTAATGACCTCTTATCTAGGAGGTTGATTTTGGGTTTTCCTTTGTTGGGATTCCCACTATTCACAGATTCTAACATCTCTAGTAATAACCTCCCAAGAACGATAAATTTCAGCGCGACTGTGAGAAGTTTCTAAAATTAAATTAAATAAAGTCAAATAAATACTAGTTTGATCCTCTAAACGATCTCCAATGTTTGGTTGTCATCCAATAGGAAAAGTCATGAAATCATAAAAGAAAACTAAATACAAGAAATAGAATACAACTACCATATATTTATGTACCAATTCCCCAGTATGGTTGCCAAAAGAATGTTGATGAAAAGGAATGGAGATCCTTATACCAACATTTCTTAATCTTGTTGGGCTAAGGTAGGATAGGTGGGATTATTACCCTATGTTTATAGCCTTTAAAACAAATATCAATTAGTCCTCAAGCGATATGTGCCTGGGCCTAATGTTGTCTTATATGTTTGTGTTTTAATCAAATAAAAATGAAACAAATTCGTATATCATAAATTTATAACAGATTTAAGAAATAACTATAAAACAAATCTGAAATAAAAATTTACACATCAAGTCCAAAGATGAGATCAAAACCAACAATGGTTTTATTAATTCAATTTTGAATTACAGCCAAAATTTTCTTTACATACCCTTGCGTGGGTAAGGACCAAAGTAAAACTTAGAAGTCAGAGGTAGAATGTTATATCACACCGAGACTACTAATGGCTTCTAAGTAAGACCAAGACTAAGAAAATTGGATCAACAAGCCACAATGTGTCATTGTTTTGACTCTGCAAAATTAATCCTAGTCAGCACTGAAAACTAATTCAGAAATCAGACAACTGTTCAAATCAAATAAAGGAAATATGGACTATCAAGACAAATGATCAGCCTTTGGAGAAGCATGTCCAAAATCTATTCTTATTATCCCTTCTTGTTGCTACCTTCAGTAAAACCCTACTATCAGCAATAAGATTTCAGCCTTTAAGTAATTTCATAATTGAATGGAATGTAAAAGTAATCTCACTTTAGAGCAGGGTAAACCATCAGTTTTTACGATATACTCTATTCTCTCATACTTTGTCCCTCCATCAAATCCTTCATTTATTCTTCAAAAGGTAGTTTGATTAGTTCAACTACATTTAGTTGGATAGTTAACTAACTTTTAGTTAAGTGGGACAAAATTTAAATAAATAATCATAATAAGAGTTTTTTAACAAATAATGTGATAGGTGAGGACCCTAAAAATTCATTGTTTAGTATATCCATGCCTCATAATTACCCAATACGCATACCATCCATAAAACAAACTCACGTCTTACAACCACAACAATTAAAATAATAACGTCATAAAAACATTTGTGACTCCCAAAAATAATTTCACCATACCAATATATATATATATATATATATTTCCTACTATCCAAAAATAAAAATGCAAGTCTTTCATCAATAAAATGCACATAAGTCATCATAAAATGAAATTAAAAGTTATAATTTTTTATTGAGGTTGTCCTCCTCTGTCCACTGCCTTGAGATGAAGTCACCTTGTTTGTTTATAAATCTTCCTTGGGAGATTTTTTGTTCTCGTTTGATGATTCTTCAAGGTGCATATCACCAAAAGTGATATTTCTTGCTTCATGCTTTTGGGGAATTGAATATGAGGTGATGGAATGAGAAGATTCCTTTGAAGAATCAAAACTAGGTGACATGACAACTTTAGCTCCTTGCTGGAGTTGGGAGCTCCTTGAGCTAAAGCTTTATTTCTATTGGGATACTGAGCACATAGTGCATGTGAATCAATAGAGACAACAGGTTGAAGTGGTTTCTTAAGAGGATGTGGAGGTAGTGGTAAAGACACAATAGGCCATCCATGGTGATGGGGTTGGGGATCATGAAAATTTTCATTCCAACAATCATTGACTGGAATTTTAAGCTATAAAGACACATGTGGTTCTATAGGTATTTCGATGATGTTGGGATGAGGGTGCAATGGTGGTATGATAGGTGGTGGAGGAGGGAGAAAATATGCTTGGCCTACAAGGTTGATAAGACTAGTTTAGAGGAGTTGATTGAATTCCTCGGAATCAACATCAAATTGAACAAAGAATCCAAGTCTCGTATTTTTGCCCCTAGGCCAACCAACATATTTCCCTTTATTCCAATTTTCTCTATTTCCCTTGTTATCTATTTTTTATCTTGTTGACACTTGAATCCGTAATGACCCGGCGACAACACTCACGAGAATGTAAATCCCCCTATGTTTTTTTTATAGAGGTGTTACTCCTCTTTAGATTTTCTTAAATTCTAGTATTGAGAATGTGGGACTTGGCAAAAAGTTAGATGGTATTCAAATAAATATAAATATTGTAGGAAAATAAAAGGAAAATAATTTGTTTTTTCTTTTAAAGAAATTTCATAAGAAAGGACCAAAATGAGCACATTCACACATTTAAAAGCAAATAAGAAGAATTTCCTCACATCCATCATGGTTTGACTGACTAAATATTTCTGATCATAAAAATAAAAAGAAGATGATATGCATGCATAAGAAAACTTTAACAAAATGAACATGGGAAGCTCAAATAAAGATAATGATAGATCAACCTCAAAAACTTTGTATTCAAAGTGCAAAAGAGTTACAAAGTACATTCGAAACTGATCCCGAAATAGCTCTTGAAATTTCTAAAAATATATAATTACACATATTCTTTGAAACTTAAAATTTGTTTGTCTTAAAGACTAGGATTAGGGGCTCCAGTGGACCATAAAAGAAAATATACATGAAATTAATCTTGTAGAAAGGAAGATGGTGGGAGATAAAAGAACAATAAGACCTGGTAAGAAGAAAAAGAGGAGTTATCAGGTCTTCGATTAAACCTTTCTAATGAAAGAGTTGGAATAATAATTGGATGAAGGACTTGATAAAGAAAAGAAAGGATGTGATGCGGCATAAACTTATGATGGTCTCTCATTAACATTCTTCTTCATATAACTTTATGCTTATCATTTTATTTTCTTCATTGTGATTCTAGAAACCATCTCAAACATTTTATTTCCCTTTTAATACAAGATTTTTAAATAAACTTATTTCACAACTTTAATTAATTTCCATTAAAATAGGACCCCTACTGGCAATTTAATTTTATGAAGAACTGGAAACAAATTTTAAATATATGACCACTTCTAATGTGCTCTTCACCATCTCATATTTCCATGACCTAAATTTCGCAAATCCATCTCCTAGATCTCAAGATATGAGCTGTGAAGTTGAGTTGTCATGCAAGCCCATTAAAATCACGGTTGATTGTTATTTTAATTTATAGGAAAAATGTATCCACCTTCATCCTTTGAAACCTATAACATAATATTCTACGTCGAAATACATTTCAAATGGTATAAATTTTGCAGTCGACACATGGAGCTCACGTTACTTACATGGCTACGGAAGATTAACACTCAGTCATTGTTGATCAAAATTCATGGGAAAATTTGGGCCCTTGGATTAATTTCGTTCTCTCCAATAATTAGTTGTCACGTGTAAGGATCTTATTGGATGTCACATGGCGTTCCTCCATAGGCTTAAGCAGGTTTCCATGTCATCCAAGGAATGTTTGGCATATGGAATAAGATTAAAAGTGATTGATTAAAATAATACATAAAGTTTAAAAGTGAAAGATTGAAATAATGGTAGATAATGTTTAGATGTGAAATGTATTAAGTGTTGGAGGGTAAATGAGAGAGGGGAAAGGTTAGTTAGGGAGGGGAGAGAGAAGTGTAGATGGCTGGGAGGTGAGGGGATGGCTGAGGTGAGGTGAGGGGAGTGTTTGTGGAATGTGAGGAGTATGTCGGGTTAGAGGGTTGGGAAAGGTGGGCACTCATTATGGAGAGGGTGTCAGCAGAAGCTACTAAGTAGAGTAAATATGTGATTTTGTGAGGGGAAAAGGTGGGGTATTTTAGGAGGATAATTTTGTAGGGCTTGAGAAGTGAGGATAGAAATGTGGGGAGTGGGGAAGGGTTGGGGGTGAGGAAAATGAGGGGGTGAGGTGAATTTGTCAAAAGCGGAGACATGAGGGGATGAGAAGGGGAGAGGTGAGGAGTTATGGAAAAGTCTGACCGACCGCAATAACTCAAATAAAAACTAAGTATGAGATATGAGAGGAAAATACCATGAAGATTTTTTATGGGTTTTAAACCTAGCATAAGAAGATTTTCAAGGGTCTTGAGCCCGAAAAAATTTAAAAGATTTTCCAAGAGATTATCTTTATTCCACATGAAAGAAGCGTCTTTTTCCTCTTTAAACTTTAAACATAAATATCTTGAGCACATCTGAACTTCGAATTCCAGGTCCCGAAAAAGCGTCAAGCGAAGATGAATTGAGGGCTACACAGGGAACTTATGGCACAATTCAAAATTTCATCTTCTAATGTCAATTCTTTTTATTAATCCAAGAGAAAGAAAATATAAGTGACCAATTTTGGTCAACAAGCTGAATTCAACTATGAGGATAGAGCCCACGTGGGTTGGCGAGAGAATACTAGAATATCCAGACTGATTTACCTTCTGCGTTGGGCTATGGAGTCATATTCCAAAATAAATTATTGTAATTATTTTTTCTTTCTGGAGTTGCTTTAAGTTTGATTGCCTTATTTTGCAACATTGAACAAAAATATGTACATACGTGATCTACCTATCCTATCTTACTTAGAAGAAAGGGTCAACTTAGGTGTAGTTAGTTTTCCAATGGAGCCATTCAAGCATCAACAGCAATTGAATGAGAGGCTTGCAACATTGAACAAAAATATGTACATACATGATCTACCTACCATAACTTACTTGAAAGAAAGGGGCACCTTAGGTGTAGGCAGATTTCCAATGGAGCCATTCAAGCATCCAACCGAATTGTAGAATGAGCTCCTAGATTGGGCAATATGTTGAGGCTGCTACCAAATAATCAAAAACATGCCCAAAGTATACTATGATGAGACTGAGCAAGATGTGCTTGAAGTATGATTGTNACAATGCTTTGGAACCATGATTCAATTAAATCAAATTTTATTTTCTCAAGAATGTTGTGTTCTTTGATTGGATAAAGAGTTTCCAATCTTAGAATAATTTCATCTTTTTCCTTATCATCAACCACATCTAATATTTTTAATTCAACATCAATTCCTTGAAGGAATTCTTCCTTTGTATAATGATCATGTCCACATGGTGAGGTTGCAATGGTGAACTGTTGGTGAACTTTCATGGGGAAATGTAAGGCCATATTTTGTTGTTCATCAAATAACTTCATTATCTTCTGAAAATAAAATGTATAATCCATTATTCCTCTTGTTGCAAATGTCTTTCCTTTGATGCTTGGAAAATTCCTTCTCCATGAAACTCAGCCTTAGGAAAACAATCCACATAATACAAATCTGATGTGAAGTGATGATTTTTATCCCTCTTATGTAAACATTGTTGGTGTGGCTTGATATACAGTCGTTTTATTATTTGAGACTCTGTTACAATCTTTTCATATTGAATTAAGTCTGCATGCTCATCCTTGAGTCCACTATAATCATCACTTTCAAATTGAGCACATGAGAGGTTGAGATTTACCTCCCATGAAGAATATGGAGGATGGTGTTCTTCTTGGATTGAAAATTTGGTGTTTTCATTTTTTGTTTCAAGATCACGATCTGGAAAAAAAAAATGCATTTCTTTCCTCGAAGTTTTCTTCTAAATTCATTCCTCCATTGTCTTGGATAGATTTCGAGGGGTCTAATATGTTGGCATTGGTTTCAAGATCAAATATTTCAAAGATTTGAGCTCGCTACATTAATTCTTTCCAGCGGCATTTTCCTTCTTGCCTCAATAGAAATCTCAAATTTGTGGGCAAAGCATTTTTCGTAACAGCTGAAAATAATGACATCGTTTGGAAACATTTCTTGGGGAATCTCATGAAGAACTTTCATAAATCTGAAAGATAAATCTTTAACTATTTATTATTTGTTCATCTTGATTTCAACCAATTTCAAGAAAAGAGAATATGGATCTTTTCTTGAGAAATATCTTTCAACAAACAAGTTTTCTAGTACATCCCAACTAGTGATGGTTTCGGGCATCAATGAATAAAACCATTCACTGGCATTTTCCTTTAAAGTTAAGATAAATAACCGGCATGCAACATCATTTTGAGCCATATTAAAAATTTCACAAGCACTGTCAAATTTAATCAAATTTTTCTTTGCATCTTCTGAAACATTCCCTCAAAATGTTGAGAATTTGTCCATGGAATTATCTGGCAAGGGGTGAACTTCTCCTTGTAAACTTAGTGGGCTTGTGTGCAACATTTTCTTTCTTTGGATACCTTCTCCTTTCATTGTTCCTTTAACAACTTCTATTGATGGAGGAGGCGAAATCCATTGATAGCATGAGAAAAATTCCTCGAATGAACCTTCATATATATATCTTCTTGAAATTCAGATATATTTTCAGTGAAGTCACCGGGGCATATTTCTTTAAGATCTTGATTTTTTAGGATGGAGTTTCCAGGGATATCATCTTCCCAAATATTTGGTGTTTTTCTAGTTCCATAAAGGTTGTCACAATTGATTTGTGACTGAAATTTCAACAATAAACCTTCAAGGTCATTCAGTGTTCTTTGAACAAGGTTCTCCAAAACCCAATTCATCTTGAGTCAATCTCTAAATTTTCTCTCCAATTGCGACCAGACTACTTCTAGTATTCCAGTAATATTTGATCCAAAAGATATCATATCTCTTGAAAACAAATCATCCCTAGTATGGTTGTCAAAAATGTTGACGCTTGAATCCATTAGGACCAAAACAACAACCTCATGAGGATGTTAATCCCCATGCGTTTTTATAGAGGTGGTACTCCTCTTTAGATTTTCTTGGGAATTCTAGATATTCAGAATATGGGACTTGGCAGAAGTTCGTCGTATTAGTTCAAAGAAATATAAATACTGCAAGAAAATAAAAGGAAAATAATTTGTTTTCTCTTAAAAGAAAGTTCCTAAGAAAGGACTAGGAACCGAGCACATTCACACATTTAAAGCAAATAAGCAAAATTTCCTCACATCCATCATAGTTTGACTAAAGATTTATGATCACATAAAAAAAAAAGATTATCCACATGCATAAGAGAACTTTAACAGAGTGAACATGGGCAACTCAAATAAATATAATGATAGATCAACCTCAAATACTTTGTATTCACAACTCTGGGTTGCAAAGTAGAATCGAGATTGTTCCTGAAATAGCTCTCTTGAAATTTCTAAAAAATATATAGTCTGTTACATATTATTTGAAACTTAAAATGTGTTTGTCTTAAAGACTAGGATTGGGGCTCCCACGGACCATAAAGAAAATATACACAAGAATTAATTTTGTAGAAGGAATATGGTGGGCGGTAAAAGAACAACAAGACCTGGTAAGAAGAAAACACGAGTTATCAGTCTTCGGTTAAACCTTTCTAATGAAAGAGGTGGAATAACTGGATGAAGGACTTGAAAAAGAAAAGAAGGATGTGATAAGCATAAAATTACTATGATGGTCTCTCATTAATATTCATTCTTCAAATGCTTACTATTTTCATTTTATTGTCTCCATTGACGATTACAGGAACCGTCTCAACTATTTCTTTCCCTTTTTAATAAAAGTTTTTAAATAAACTTTTATTTTCACAATTTAATTAATTTCCCATTAAAATAGGACGACTGTAATTTAATTTTATGAAAGTGAAAACCAACTTTTAAACCATGTAAACCACTTCTGATGTTTTCTTCTTCGTCTCAGCTTTCCAATGATATAAAGTTTTCCCAAATTCGTCACCTGGTTCTCAATATATGAGTTCATGAAGTTGATTTGTCATGCATGCCCATTAAAAATGCAGTTGACTGATATTTTAATTTATGGGAAAAATGTAGCCACCTTCATCCTTTGAAACCTATATCATCATATTCTACGTTGAAATAACTTTCCAACGGTATAAAATTTGCGCGATTCTGACACTCGAAAATCAAGTTATGGCTTTTGGAAGATTAACGCTCAACCACCGTCGATAAAAAATCATGGGCAAATATGGGCCCTTGGATTAATTTTGTGCTCTCCACTAATTAGTTGCCACGTGTAAGGATCTTATTGGATACCACATGGAATTCCTCCATATTCTTAAGCAGGTTTTCATGTCATCCAAGGAATGTTTGGCATATGGCATAAGATTAAAACATAATTACCGACTTAATGAGAACTGTGACCTCAAAACGAGAACTTTGGCCCAAAAAACCCGTATTTTTGCATAAAAAACATCAAAATCAACCCCCAAATCAAAAAGTGGTGCTCCCGGTAGCATCATTTTTTAAAACAGGGTCAAAATTACAACATTTTTCAAACATGTCCTTCAAAACTTAGACAGTAGCTCAGAAAAACCTTAAAATCATCACCTAAAATAAATTAAGATGTTTTTGAAATTTTATATCTTTTCAAAACGTTAAATTTTGAGATCATTTGAAATCGTATTTTTTATCACTTGGTACCATTAAAACCAAAACCTCAAAATCAACCATCAAATTGAAAAGTATTGCTACCAGTAGCACCCATTCTAAAATTGGGGTATGAAAATGACACATTTTTATAATGTGGTAAAATAACTCACCATTATTGTAAACAAAATCATAAAATCAATCCTTAACTGTTTACTTTTTAAATGTTATTATCACGCAAAGCATAAGGTAATATATAATGCCATGAAAATATCATAATATACTTAACCAGCCCCAGCCCCACAGCCAAGCCCCATCCCCATGGGCAAGCCCTGGGAAACCTTAA
>SNQJ01S0158611.1:0-17051 GCA_010110895.2 Picea sitchensis
AAAGCATGTTAAATTACATGGCAGATCCCTTTCTAACCATAACTTTAAGATATGTTGGTGAAAGTAAAAATGCCATTAACAAAGATAACACATAAATGTTCTAGAAAAAGAGAAATAAAAACATTTACACCATAGACTACATATGGAATGTAGATTATTTCTATAATTGTTTGGTCATATTCAGACATTGGAAACAATTGTAGGAAGCCAATGATGTTGATAGCACGGAAAATACCAAAGGCTTCGACCGGCTTATAGGGTCGTCACAGACCTCGGTTACATTCTTTGGTTTTCACAGGCATGACACTATAGACTTCTAGGGGTTTAGCGGACACACTTGAAGGACTAAGATTGTAGGCATCTAGGGTTTTAAACCTATAAAAATACATCCATTTCCTTTTCATCTCATAGATTGAAAGAAGATACCAATCGAGTATTGAAGGAATGTGTGGATTTATAGAGTTACGGAAAGAAGATACCAATCGAGTATTGAAGGAATGTGTGGATTTACAGAGTTACGGAAAAAAGATACCAATCGAGTATTGAAGGAATGTGTGGATTTACAGAGTTACGGAAAGGGTTCACGGAGTCCCAGCATTCAAGCTAGCACACGAAGGGCTACCATTGTTGCTAGTCTGAGGATTATCTGATCGTAAGGATAAAAATATGAGATGAGCCATCCTCGAAAATTGTTGGGAGCCAGAACAAGCATAACAATTCCATTGATATTATCCTTGACATCATGACTGGGCAGCATGGATCCAACACCAACACAATCATCATTTATATTCTATTATTTATTTATGGTTATGCCGATGTTTGTTAACTAAAAAGGTTGGTAGATTACAATTATTAAGGAGTTGAGAGTCATTTGGATACTTTATGGCTACTCTTTGATTTGATTGGTCTATATTTATTAATTTCACTTCATATATAAATTGTGATATTTAATATTCGAAATATGAATATGCGATAACATTGGTATGGTTATAATGGGATGCCACTTGGACAAGGAGTATCATGTTAAACGACTAGATAAGGAAGGGAATATAATCTTTCCACCTAGGATGAATGCCATCGTTTGTCTCATTAAATCGTTTCTCTCATTAAAGGAGAAATCCCCTCAATTTGAGTGTAGGAGGTCTCGACTCAAGATCCACTAAAGTCAACTAGGGAACCCAAAAAAAAGGAAATGAATGAAGAGAAAAGATGTGGTAATGAATGTGCGGGATACTGTAAATATAAGTGAAATTATGGATTTTGAAAAATATTTGTTGGTTGGAAGGTTTCCTAGTCACATAATGGGATTAGCTTAGAGAGTTTTATCACTCTTCTGGGACACTTATTGCGAAGCATGGTTCTATTAAAAGGATGGACTGTTTGTTCCTTTAGGAATCCAAAAGATGTAGATAGAATCTCTCAAAGTTTCTAGAAATGGAAACCTCATGCCCTATTTCTCAAAAAATGGCCTTTGGACTTTGATGAACATTCAACTCAAATTGATTATACATAGGTTTTTGTATTATATTGTTAGGTCTACCAATGATGCTCTAGTTTGAGAATGCTTTTCTAGAAATTGGTAACACTCTAAGATTGTACTTCGAAGCTGATAATTCTTTTTAGCAATATTGGTATATGGGTTTGGTGAGAATACTAGTGGGACTAGATCTATCCAAAGGTCTAATATATTCCACCATTATTATGAAAGGACTTGCATCTTTTCACCAGGATACAAATTACAAAGGAGTACCATTCAAATACAATAGGTGGCACAAGTATGGACACCTAATCAAGGATTACTCTCATCATTTTTCCAAAAAATAATGGATCCGAAAATATTCTTCACCTGTCAAAGAACTAGCTCCCCTGTTATTAAAAAAAGATCCTTCAACATCCTTTCATTTCTCCCTAGCAGGATGCACTTCAATACCATGTTTTCCAATAAAATGTTAGTTGTGGAACAAAAGTCATCTCCCATGAAGCTGACTTTTCAGCCTCAAAAGGAAACCTCTTTTTCTATGGGTAAAACTCACTCTTCCTCCCCTTCTTATATACAATCTTAGGGTATTTTTCAATTTGGTTCTTAGGAAGTTAATCTAGAGAATGAAACAAGATTTTTCTAAGAGGATTTCCTCTCAATCTATGAGGGCTCTCAAAGACACAAAATTCCTCACCCATTCCTTTAGATGAGTTGGGAGAATCAAATTATTCTATATTGAAACGTTAAGATATCACTCCCTTGTCATCAATAAAACATCCTATCAGGGAACCCAATGAAGACTTTACACCCTCTAAGGGATAAAAATATAACCTAATACGCCTCAAAAAGGATTTTAGGACTTAGTAATATATCTTTTGAAGGGGTCTTTGGAAAATTAGAAGAAATATACATAAAAATGGAAAAAGAGGAATAACATCTTATTTATCCATAGCCTAAAAGAAAGCAAATTCAGAGGTAAGGTAAATATTGGTAGAAAATTATCTTTGCTTGAGACCCTTAGAACATTTCCCCCCAAGGAAGGTTCGAAATGATTTTCCTCTCCTTGAACTATAGAGGGTTGTCCAATCCCTTCAAGAAAAATTCCCTTAAGAGGATAATAAGGATTCAAAATATATATGTCATTATCTTGCAATATATCATGACAGATGGGGAAAAATTGTTCAAGACCTATTAATATATTAAAATAATGGGAGTTCAATTGTGTGGATGATTTAGGTCACTTAGGATGGATTTCCATAGAATGGAATACACATGTTTTTTTCTTAGCTAATTCATGGTATTTACAAGCATGGATAGTTGTATCCCTTGTTTCTCTCAAGCAAAGAAACTTTTCACAATTGTTTGAATGCATATGGGCCTTATGAGGATTTTCAAGTTTATTAGGAATGTCTTTTTTCTAAGTCAAGGATTGTATAGGGGATGATAATTTTAGGAGGATATTTGAATTTCACTCTTGAGGTGAATTGACCAACCAAATATTCTCTCAAACATTTTCATCAAGAGATTGGAGAAAATCAACCTTCTTAACAATGAGCCTATCAAGATTAACACCAATTCGATTAATACAAGGAATGGGGAGGCTCAAATAGAAAAACGACGCTATAGAATCATGATATGTAAATATGTGTTGGATGATTCTCTCAAAATTAGGCAATGGGTATGAACATGAGTGGACACTAGGGACAATCTAATCCTACTAGAGGCGGCCCTTGCTATAAGGAATCCACTAGTCCATTCAAATTAAGCTTAGAATCTCTCAATGATGAATATTTCATCTGAATTATCAAGAATGCTTCATTCCCCTTCAACAATTCACTTCATAAATTTGTAGCCATCCAATTTCACTTGAATCTATCCATGGCTAAAAAGTTTTCATTCCAATGGTCAAAAGACAAATGAGAAAAATATGAAAGGATCCTAAGCGAAGTAGAAGAATACATTACTTCTAGACTCTCTAGAAGGAATCAGATTCCCAATGGACACTCAAAAGGAGTATCTCTACCAATTGGATATAAAGAAAAGAAATTTGGAATCCAAAAAGTAGGGAAATTTGGCTTGAGGATGGGGATGAAAACACAAAATGTTTCCACTATTATGCAATTTGTAGGAAAAACACCAACTCAATATGCAAGATTGTTAGATTGGATGGATCATGGGATGCAAATTTGAAGGATGTTTCTTATGAAGGAGTCTCCCACTTCCAAAATATTTTAAAGTGTAAAAAAAAACCACTATTAAATCCATTCTTAGAATATCCATATTCTTCCTTATATTTGTTAAACCAGAAGATAACCAATATCTCATGGGATAGATAAGGAAGGTGGAACTACTCAAAACTCTACACATTTTCCATAACAACAAGATCCTAGTTCCATATGGGTTACCCACTGAAATTTTTCTTCGAGTATTAGACTTCATTGAGTTGGAACTTCATAGATTACTGGAATCAACTTGACTCTCTTGGAAAATACTATATTCTTTCATTACCATTTTCATTGCACTTATTCCAAATTGGAAAACCCCACTTTCTTTGATAATTTCCATCCAATATCACTCTACAACAACATATATAAGATCATCACAAAATTCATCTCATGTAGGATCAAATAAACTCTCTCTAAGAGGATCTCTCTAGAGCAGTTTGGCTTCCATGAAAGGCAACAAATACATGAGGTAATTGGCATTTACCGAGAATATTTACACTTTGTGAAAACAAAAAAATTGAATCCAATGTCATCGAAATTAAAAGTATATAACTCCTTTGAAGCAATCAATTGGTTCTTCTTCATACTTATTCTCATCCATTTGGGTTATAGCCTACAATTTGTGGCCTAGTTAATGTCTTGCACCAACACTGTGACATTCATAGTCCTAATCAATGGATCGACCTCACATTTATTCAACTTTGAAAAAGGAATTCACTAGGGATGCCCCCTCTCCCCCATTCTCTTCCTCCTAATAGTGCAGGGATTAAGAAGGGTTTTCAAGAAAGCTACACCAAATGGGTCATTTAAAGGTATTCTCATTTGGAAACTCTTGTTATGCTTCACAACTAGTTTTTGTTGATGACATCCTAATATTATGTGATGGATCCAAATTCATAGTATACAAACTAAAAGAAATTTAAAACTTTTCTTGCACAACCATGGGTATGTTCATAAATTCCTCCAAGTATTCGATGATTAGTTGGGGTCTCTCAAAGAATGAAAAACACTAATTAAATAATAATTTTTATTTTATGAACTTGGCCTTTGTAGACGATCTCAAATAATTGGGTTTCCATTTAAAGGATAACTTATACCTAAAGGGAGACAAACAATGGCTTATAAAAAAAATCAAAAGAAAATTGAACACCTACTACAATAGATGGATATCATGCAGTGGTCGTAAAGTTCTTGTAAATTTTATCTTTGAGGCCATCTCAGTTTATTGGATATCTGTGGATTGGATATCGAAAGGGATCCTAGATAAAATTCACCAACTTTGATACTAATTTTTATGGTCATGGAACCCAGAGAAGAAAGTAATATAACTATTTTCCTAGAGAAACTTGTACATCCCTAAAACATAAGGTGGTTGGGGTCTCAAAAACCTTTTTATCTTCTCGAAATCCCTTGCAACAAAGAATGTTTCGAAGCTTATACAAGGAAATGGATTAGGGTAAAAGGTTCTAAAATATAAGTACCTTGGACCACTTTATATCAAAGACTACATTTGAACACCCCCAAAAAAGCTCAAGTCCTCCTCTATCATCTGAAAATATTCCACTACGGCCTTCCCTCTAATTGGAAATTCGTTAATTTTGAGGGTCATGAAATGACAGAATGTACAAATTGGCCTCAAACCATGGAATGGGAGTAAATATCAAAATATAATTCCCATCCTTATCATCCTTTATATAAGATAAAATTATTTTTATACCCTTCTTCAAATTGTAATAAGGAAAGCATCGAAATCCATATGATAATAATGTCTTACCTATAGAGAATTGAACCTCAATGGGGATTATGTAGCAATCTACAACTCTTACATAAGATGTCTCAGAAAATGAAATGTTTTTATTAATTAAGAATAGGATGAATTGTTTTGGTTGGAAAATACCTTGGGTGGATATGAGCATAGACACCAACACTTTGGCCATTGAAGGCTTTGATAGACCTTGTTTTTTGTGGTGGAAATTTCTTTGGAAATAGAATTTCCTTGCTAAATCCAAAAAATGTATGTGGATTCTACTCAATAATATATCCCTAAGTTGTTATTTACTTTAAAAGAGAAGCCATGAGTTCCCTAGAATATATAGCTTATATTAATGAAATATGGAAACAAGGATACAACTTATTTGGCCTATGTCTAGAAGAAGGGAATTTTGAGATAATAGAATTGCAACAAGGAGATACTTCTATTTACTTTCCCAAATCCCGGCTTTAGGATCCTATGTATTTTCTGAGATGAACTTATAAAGGACTCTTTTAGAAGGATAACCATTGATTTTTTTTGAATTCTTCGAGAAGTAAATTCTAGCTTATAAAATTTTTTATATTGATGAACACTGATGCAAATATTTTAGGGACTATGTTCACTAAAATGGTGGTGTGGAAACCCCTAAAATGTAATCAATGAAACTATTTTTTGTTGATTTACACTCATTGTTGATATCACTATCATCCAATCTTTCTCTAGACTTAGACTTCTCATTATTTTCATCTTTTTCCCAACATAGATGATGGAAAGTCCCTTCATGGTATTATGATCATGTAATTTTGTTAATCTCTAATAAAATTACTATAATTTTGTCTTTGGGAAAAAAGGACTACATTTAGAATGCACATAAAATATGAAGTTGCATTCAACGGTAGCCTCTTCAAGCAAACTAAGTCTAAGGAGGACTACAAAATCCCTTATCTACCATTTGAGTTAACTAAAAAATAGTGATAGTCTTCTTATTCCATAAAAACCATTCAAAGTTTGAGACTGTCTACCTTATAAAGTCATAAAAGAATACTTATACAAAAGGAGCTTTGGATCCCTCCTAAGGAAATATTAGTTATGAACTAATAGTATTGTACCAAAAATCACCAGTTCCTCCTTCATCAATTAAGGAAGGTCATTGAGGAATGGGATCCTGTCTAGAGTGCATAATATTTGTTTGGTGTCGAAATAGAGATCTGTGTGGAGGAATGATGGCACCATTAATTCTATATATATTTTATACTAAATGTGTGTTGTGGAATGTGAAATAATCTCCCTCCTTATTGAACTAGGAAAAGAGGACTACTTTAGAAGTTATGGTTCCAGTATAGATAATAAATCATCAACAAGCATATCACAAACCCATACTCATCAGTAATTAGGAACACTCAATAATTTCATCATGTCAAAGTCATAAAATGCAACTAAAGTAAACTATTGTCAAATTATTAATCAAGATAGTTTTATGGTATACAGACTTGATCTATTTAGCAAGTACTAGGATGAATAATGGAAAAAACATCAATGTTCTAGGGGTAATTAGTTATAAAAAATGGATTAATATGAGATAATTCAATATCACATCCCCCTACTAGAAGAACACCTTTTGTTAGAGATTTGTATGGAACCTCCCCAAAAACATTATCCCTTCTTTTTTTTATAGTGGAGGTTGTTAGTGGAGGCGGGAAATGTTGACCCAAAAATATGCTTTGGGTGTTGAGATTCAACAAGAAGATCCTAGTGAAAATTCTGTACCTACACTAGGATGGGGACTCATGCTATTTTTAGGTGGAAGTCTATTTTTAAATGATGAGAAAATTCTATTTATAGATGATTTCTATTTATATATGGTGAGTGATGCAGGAGCATCGTCAACAGCAAGCAAGCATGGAGGTGGAAGACATCGGGGATGAGCGCCATCACATTTTTGACACATGTTGAAAATGTTTGAAATATTTTTGAAAGTTTGGATGCACATACATTAATGAAATAGTTAAGAAGGCATACTTCCATATTGTAAATAGATCTTGAGCAATCCACTCTCATCCGTAGGATGTAGAGGCATTTATGCATAGTTAATGTAAGTAGGTAGATTTAAATTCTAGATTAGATAGTTTTAGGACCTGGAGGGAAAATGACTATAAACACCCTCATCTTTGTATCATTGTATCAATCAATCAGAGATAATGGGATTAAGCACATTGGCATAGAGAGGAAATAGAGAGTAGCAGAGAAGAATCCATGTATAGAAGTTCTGAGATTAATATATCAATCTTTGATTCAGACTCATGGTGTTCTAATACTTTCTGTGTATACATGTTGAATGCTATGCTTATGGTTATTTTACTCCTTCTGTTGTGCATTTGCTTTTATTGTATGTATGCATGATTTCATGTTAAGTATTTGAAGTATAAGAGAGTAAGGGAATGAGTTTCAATTGTTTCTCTTCTTGAGCAAGAGTTCCTGCAAGGAGTGTAGTGAAGCATCCGCAAGGAGTGCGTTGATAGAATTCAGAGTTTACCTCTGAAAGCTCAAGAGGGATATCGTTGTTCTCATTTCAACTAAAGTGAAAGACAATCACAAAATTCATGCAAGGTGTGAGTAGTCTAGTCGAGACCTTAGAACCTATAGATTAAGGTTGAGAAATTTAAGAACTATTGTTGCAGAGTTGCACAGACTTAAGGGATTCAAATATTTAGGAATATTTGAAGAAGTTCCACAAGGAGTGCATGCATAAGAATTCTAGGAGACTTGAGTTGTGAAAGGAAGATCAAGAGAGTTAGGGACTTTGAATCATTTGAAAGAAAGGAAGGAAGTGCCAGTAGTTGTGCAAAGGCAAAATCCCAGAGAAGGATTGCAGGTTTGATTTGAGCAAAACGTTCTTTGAGGGAGAGATTGAATGGTCTAAATTATCAGAAGAGAACTCCCAAAATAGCAAGGACTGAAGGATCTCCAAAAGTTGCAGGGGAGTTAAGAGTCAGACAAATCCACCTTCGAAAGGTAGAGTCAACGTGTACCATCGATCGTGATATGTTAAAGTCATCAGATCATTTCAAGAATTTGGAGTTTGGGGCTCCGAAGTGCAAGCCAAAACCTTGGTTGATCAAGTTCCTGAAACACAAAAGGAGGTTTCGTGTCCGAAGTAAAGGAGTGACGAGTTCAAAATTTTGGAACTTCAGAGTTCAGAGTTTTGGAAGTCCTAAGGATGAGTGATCGAGACTCAGCAGGGAGGAAAGTCTGAAATCAGAGGTCGTGACAGAGTATTTGTCGTTATTTCAGGATTCAGGTTTTCAACATTCCTGTTGACAAGGGGCAGAACACTCTATGTCAGAAACTCCGAAATCGCAAAACGCGAAGAAGTTCGAAAGTGCGTTTCATCATTTTGGCAAAACGGGGATCGGGAATTCAGGTGTCGTGATGACATAAGGTTAGGGTCGAGAGTTTTGAACTCCCGGTACCCAGAAGCTCGAAAATAAAGGAAGTTGTCGAAGGGTGGTTCAAGTTCAGAAAATTGGAAAAGGTGATAGGTGGCAAGAGTCCATGTCAGGAGAATAGTACAACTCGAGGGGACAGTTGGAAAGTCAAGAAACCTCGTGACAGGATTTGCAAAGTCCCGAGAAAGGAAATCATTTCAGCATTTCATAATTTTGGGTTCCGAAAGGTATAGGAAATAGAGATTTTAGGGATAATCCTTATGAATTCCCGGTATGGGAAATCACACTAACTGTCAGATCAAGGGGAAGAACCATAGCCATTTGATTTTCCTTAGAAGTGGAAGACTAGTGTTTTGGTGTTTCGGGATTCGGCATATCGGGAATCCTATTGACAGGGTGACGAGACATAGTGCGAAGGAAATCCCAAAGTCGCAAAGTGTGGTAGGATTTAGGATGGAGTTTTCAAGATTTCGATAATTCGAGTTTCGGGACCCTGGGAGTCGAGAGGAAGAGTTGCGCTACATTTCAACTCCCAAAATCACGAAAAGTGAAAATACAAAATTAGTGGAAAGGTGAGTCATGAGTTTGGTATTTTGGGTTTTGGAGGTCGAAGAGGTAAGGCACTCGACCACGGTATTTCCGAAATTGCGAAATCTGGTATCCCGAAAAGAAAAAGGGAAAAGTCCTAAAGTCAGTTAGGGTTTGATTGTGGGGTTTATGCCGGTGAATGATCATGCGGGCATAACCGGGTTTGATTGTGGGGTTTATGCCGGTGAATGATCACACGGGCATAATTTAGGAGGGCATGTATATTACACCCAAAGAGGGAGAGTAAATATTTTCCTGAGAGGAATTAAGAGAGTCAGTCAGACTCTAAAGGACTGAAGTTGAAAGATCCTATGCAGAATCCAGCCTGAGGGTTTAGGGGTTTGCGTTAGTTGTGTTATTAGAGATTAGAAAGATTTTCTTTTCTTTCTGTAGCAAGGAATGGAGGAATTTTATGACCATGCCGCCGAGAAGAAGAGATAGGCAAATACCTGACCCACCAGAGGAAAGGGAAATTCCAAGAAGAAGAGACAACCAATTACCTGATCCAGCAAGGGAAAGAGAGACGCGTGAACTACATGCCAAGATTGATGCCATGGAGACAGCACAGAGGCACATAGTTGATGTTGGGGACATCAATGAATTTGAAAGTGAAAATGAAGCTGAAAATGAAGAAGTTGTAGCCGAAGAGGCAACAAAAGAGCTTCTATTCAAGGTTGTTGCAAGGATAGGTGCTATAGAAAAAATGGACATTCCAGTATATAAAGGAAACCTGGATGTTGAAGAGCTTCTAGACTGGATTAGAGATCTGGATACATATTTTGACTATGAGGATGTTGAGGAAGACAAGAAGGTCAAACATGTTGTCACAAGACTTAAAGGACATGCAACATTATGGTGGGATGAACTGCAGGATAATAGACACTGCAAAGGTAAGCAAAAAATCAAGAGTTGGGACAGAATGGTTGCAAAGATGAAGGAAAAATCCATACCCAAGGATTATCAAATTACTCTGTTTCGAAGGATGCAAAACTTGAGACAAAAATTGATGACAGTGAAAGAATACACTGAAGAGTTCTACAGGATAAACATCAGAGTAGGTCATCAAGAAAGTGATGATGAAAAGGTTGCCAGGTACATGAATGGTCTAAGATATGACATTCAGGACGAAATGAGCATGATGACCATCCGAACGATGGAAGATGCTTATCAGATGGCTCTAAAAGTTGAAGAGAAGTTGAGCCGAAAGTAGGGTCAAAGAGGCCGAGGTAGAAGTCAACCCAAAGGAAAAAAAATTGTCTAAGATAGGAATGAGAAACCTAAAGAAGAGTGGAAGAAACCTCAAACTCAAACTGAGAGAGGCAGAAGCTCATAGAGAGGATAGTATGCGGATATAAATACTTTTCCTCGTACCAAAGGAAGAGGAAGAGGCAGAGGTGGAGAAGTAAAATGCTTTACCTGTGGAAAAAATGGACACAAATCCTATGAATGTCCAGATAAGAAGAAAGAAGGAGGTGAAACTCACATTGCCGAAGCTCAAAGACGGAATGTTGAGGCAGAAGATGCTGAGGGCGGAAGGTCATTGATGATGAGAAAAGTTCTCTTAACGCTAGAGAAGGAGGTGGAGAAACCAGTCCAAAGGAATAGACTTTTCGGACTGCTTGCAAGAACAAAGACAGGGTATGCAAATTCATTGTGGACAGTGGTAGCACAAATAATCTTGTTTCTACAGAGATGGTAGAAAATTTGGAGCTAGAGACTATTGAACATCCAAGCCCATACAGGGTTTCATGGCTACAAAAGGGACATCAGGTAAATGTCACTAAACAATGTTTAGTTGAATTTAAAATAGGAGGATATAAGGATGAAATACTATGTGATGTCATTTCCATGGATGTTTGTCATCTATTGTTGGGTAGACCATGGAAATATGATAGGAATGTGATCCATGATGGGATAAAGAACACATACAGGCTGGAGAAGAATGGAATAACTCACATGTTGTTTCCAATTAAGGATAAAGAAGTGAAACCAGAGGTGATAAACACTGTACTCCTCATGAGTGGGAAGGAACTTCTTAAGGAGGTTAAGAAGAAGGAATATACACAATTTATTGTGGTTAGGAAGCCTAGAATTGTTTTAACTAGTACAAGAGTGAATGCTTTACTAGAGGAAATCTAGAAGTTGCTGGAAGAGTTTGATGATATAGTAGTGGACGAACTACCTTGTTCGTTACCATCAATTAGGAGTATAAGTCATCACATCGATCTTATACCTGGAGCTAGTTTACCAAACAAAGAAGCACATAGATTGATGTCGTAGGAGAATGAAGAGGTCAAGAGACAAGTCTAGGATTTAATGGACAATGGATTGGTTATAGAAAGCTTGAGTCCATGCGTTGTTCCGACAGTGCTCAGCCCAAAAAATGATGGAGGCTGGAGGATGTGTACAGACTCAAGAGCGATCAATAAGATTACCATCAGATACAGATTTCCATTGCCAAGGATGGATGATTTGATGGATTGCTTGAGTGGAGCAATTTTTTTTTCAAATATTGATTTGAAGAGTGGATATTATCAAATTTGAATGAGAGAAGGTGATGAATGGAAGACAACATTCAAGACAAATGAAGGGTTGTATGAATGGCTTGTTATGCCATTTGTCTTAACAAATGTGCCTAGTACTTTTATGAGATTGATGAATGAAGTCTTGAAGGTAGGAAAATTTGTCATTGTATATCTTGATGATATATTGATTTTCAACAAAACAAAAGTTGAACACTTGAATCATTTGGCTACAATGATGAGGAGATTGCAGCAAGAAAATTTGTTGATAAATATGAAGAAATCAACATTTATGAGGACATAACTCATTTATTTGTGTTTTGTTATCTCTGCAAATAAGCTGAAAATGGATCCAGATAAGGTGGAGGTCATTAAGAATTGGCCATCGTCGAGGAGTATATTTGAAGTTAGAATCTTTCATGGATTGGCTAGTTTCTACAGGAAGTTTATCAGAAATTTCAGTGGAATTAGCGCACCGATGATGGACACGATGAAGAAAAAGCATAAATATATTCACTAGACAGAAGAAGCAGAGAAAAGTTTCAATTTGTTGAAAAGGAAGATTACTAAACAACCAATTTTGGTGTTTCCAGATTTCAACAAAACGTTTCAGGTCAAGTGTGATGCAAGCGGATTTGCAATTGGAGCAGTCTTGAGCCAAGATGACAGGCCAGTCACATACTTTAGTGAGAAACTGAATGAAGCGAAAGTTAAGTAATCCACATATGACAAAGAATTTTATGCTGTCATACAAGTGCTAAAGAAGTGGAGACATTATTTGGTTCCTAAAGAGTTCTTTTTGTACAACGATAATCACGCTTTACAATTCGTGACTCAATAGGACAAGCCGAACTAAAAGCATCCAAAATGGGTTGAATATATGTAAAATTTTACTTTTGTAATTAAACATATTTCTGGAACTGCTAACAAAGTTGTTGATGCTTTGAGCAGGAAATGTTTGCTGATGCAGGAATTTAGAGTCAAAACTTTAGGTTTTGATAATCTCAAGGACATGTAGAGAGATGATCTAGATTTCAAAGAGGCGTATGAGGCATCTGAGAATCAAATTCTCAGAGACAAAAGTCAATGGACTGAATATATGATCCAGGATGGATTATTATTCAGAGGCAATCAATTATGTATTCCAAAATGCTCCATGAGGGAGAATCTGCTGAAAGAAAAACACAGTGAAGGATTGGCCGAACATTTTGGTCATGACAAGACATTCTCAAAGTTGAATGGATCGTATTTTTGGCCAAGGATGAGTACAAATGCAAAAAGATTTGTGGACAGATGTAGAATTTGTGATCACACAAAGGGAAAAAGGAAGAAAGCAGGGTTATACCATCCATTACCCATACCCGAGAGGCCATGGGATGTAGTGAGCATGGATTTTATATTGGGGCTACCAAGGATGCAAAGAGGGTTTGATTCAGTCTTTGTGGTGGTAGAAAATTTTTCAAAAATGGCACATTTTATACCATGTCAGAAAAATAGTGACGCAACTCATATTGTGAACTTGTTTTTCAAGGAAGTTGTCAGACTTCACTACTTACCAAGGAGTATAGTTTCAAATCAAGATACCAAGTTCGTGGGACATTTTTGGAGGACTTTATGGAGGAAGTTGGGGACAATTTTTTCTTTTAGCTCATATTATCATCCTCAGACGGATGGGTAGACAGAAGTTGTAAACATGAGCTTGGGAGATTTGCTAAGGAGCCTAGTGACTAAACACCACAGTCAGTGGGATCATATTCTGCCACGGGAAGAATTTTCCTAAAATGATTCACATAACAAAAGCACAAGGAAGAGTCCATTTCAGATTGTTTATGGAATACAACCAAGAGGAGTTTCTGAATTGAAAGATTCAGAGAAAAATGAAACTAGAAGTGCTAGTGCATAAGATTTTGCAGAGGCAATGAAAGAACTTCACAGCCAAGTGAAGGAGCGATTGCAGAAGTCAAGCCAAGAGTACAAGTGCAAAGAATATCAACATAGGTGAGAACTTCAGTTTGAAGTTGGCGATTTGATTCTTGCACACCTAAGAAAGGAAAGGTTCCCAAGGGGAACATATAACAATCTGAAATTGAAAAAGATTGGACCATGCAAGGTCTTGAAGAAATTTGGGGCAAACACATATGAGATTGAATTACCCGATGGGATCGGAATTTCATCGATATTCAACATCTTAGATTTGTACCCTTATAGAGATGAAGAAGACAATGAACAGACAGAGGTTTGGTGGACTAAAAAAATGCTTGTAGCTGAAAATCCATAGATGGAAAGTATACTTGACAAGAGTGTCAGCAAGAGGACCAGGAGAAAAGAGTATTTTGAATACTTGGTCAAATGGAAGGGACATCCAGTTGAAGATACCAGTTGGGAGAATGAAGCAAAAATTCAGAAGCCTGGACAGACCATGCAAGAGCTCATGAACAGGAGTCCATGAAAATTTTCAAGTGAGGGAGTATGATGCAAGAGCATCATTAGCAACAAGAAAGCATGGAGGTGGAAGACAGTAGGGATGAGCGCCATCACATTTTTGACACATGTTGAAAATGTTTGAAATATTTTTGAAAGTTTGGATGTGCAAACATTAATGAAATAGTTAAGAAGGCACACTTCCATATTGTAAACAGATCTTGAGCAATCTACTCTCATCTGTAGGATGTAGAGGCATTTATGCATAGTTAATGTAAGTAGGTAGATTTAAATTCTAGATTAGATAGTTTTAGGAGCTGGAGGGAAAATGAATATAGACACCCACATCATTGTATCATTGTATCAATCAATCAGAGATAGTGGGATTAAGCAAATTACAATAGAGAATAAACATAGAGTATCAGAGAAGAATCCATGTATAGAAGTTTTGAGATTAATATATCAATCTTTGATTCACACTCATGGTGTTCTAATACTTTTTGTGTATACATGTTGAATGCTATGCTTATGGTTATTTTACTCTTTCTGTTGTGCATTTTCTTTTATGCTATGTATGTATGATTTCATGTTAAGTATTTGAAGTCTGAGAGAGTAAGGGAATGAGTTTCAATTGTTTCTCTTCTTAAGTGTTTCTGCAAGGAGTGCGGTGAGAGAATTCAAAGTTTACCTCTGAAAGCTTAGGAGGGATACCATTGTTCTCATTTCAACTAAAGTGAAAGACAAGGACATAATCCATGCAAGGTGTGCACAGGATGGTTGAGATATTAGAACCTATATACTAAGGTTGAGAAATTGAAGAACTACTATTACAGAGTTGCACAGACTTAAGGGATTGAAATATTCAGGAATATTTGAAAAAGTGTCGCAAGGAGTGCATGCAGAAGCCTTCTAGGAGACTTGAGTTGCGAAAGGAAGCTCATGAGAGTTAGGGTCTTTGAATCATTTGAAAGAAATGTAGGCAACACCAGTAGTTGTGCAGAGGAAAAATCCTAGAGAAGGATTGCAGGTTTGATTTGAGCAAAAGGTTCCTTAAGGGAGAGATTGAATGGTTTGAATTCTCATAAGAGAAATCCCAAAATAGCAAGGACTATAGGATATCCAGAAGTTGCAGGGGAGTTAAGAGTCAGACAAATCCACCTTCGAAAGGTAGAGTCAACATGGATCGTCGATCATGAGTTGTTTAGGTCGTCAGATCATTTCAGGAATTCGGAGTTCGGGACTCCGAAGTGCAAGCCAAAACCTTGGCTGATTAAGTTCCTGAAACACGAAAGGAGGTTTCATGTGCAAAGTCAAGGAGTGATGATTTTGGAATTTCAGAACTTCGAAGTTCGGAGTTTCGGAAGTCTTGAGGACAAGTGATCAGGACTCAGCAGGGAGGAAAGTGAAAAATTAGAGGTCGCAACAGAGTATTTTTCAGTATTTTAGGATTTGGATTTTCGACATTCTTGTTGACAAGGGGCAAAACACTCTACGTTAGAACCTCCGAAATTGAAAAACGTGAAGAAGTTTGAAAGTGCATTCGACATTTCGGCAAATTAGGGATTGGGAATTCGGGTGTCATTGATGACATAAGGTTAGGGTCAAGATTTTTGAACTCCCGGTACCTGGAAGCCCGAAAATAAAGGAAGTTTTCGAAGGGTGTTTTAAGTTCCAAAAATTGGAAAAGGTGATAGGTGGCAAGAGTTGACATCAGGAGAATAGTATAGCTCGAGGGGACAATTGGAAAGTCAGGAAACCTCGCGACAGGATTTGTGAAGTCCCGAGAAAGGATATCATTTTGGTGTTTCAGAATTTTGGGTTCTGGAAGGTATAGGAAATAGAGAGTTCAGGGATAATCCTTATGAACTCCCAATACACGAAATCACACTAACCGTCGGATCAAGGGGAAGAACCATAGCCGTTAATTTTCCTTGGAAGCGGAACACTAGTGTTTCGGGATTCTGCATATCGAGAATCCTATTGACAGGGTGACAAGACATAGTGACAAGGAAATCCCGAAGTCGTGAAGTGTGGTAGGACTTAGGATGGAGTTTTTAGGATTTTGGTAATTCAGGTTTTAGGACCCCGGAAGTTGAGAGGAAGAGTTGCGCGACATTGCAACTTCCGAAATCACGAAAAGAAAAAAGATGAAATCAATGGCAATGTGAGTCGTGAGTTTGGTATTTTGGGTTTCGGAGGTCGAAGAGGTAAGGCACTCGACCACGATATTTCCAAAATCATGAAATATGGTATCCCGAAAAGAAAAAGGGAAAATTCTTGAAGTCATTTGGGGTTTGATTGTGGGGTTTATGACGGTGAATGATCATGTGGGCATAATCGGGTTTGATTATGGGGTTTATGCTGGTGAATGATGACACGGGCATAATTTAGGAGGGCCTGTGAATTAAACCTAGAGAGGGGGAGTAAATAATTTCCCGAGAGGAATTAAGAGAGTCAGTCAGACTCTAAAGGGCTGAAGTTGAAAGATCCTATGCGAACTCCAGCCTGAGGGTTTAGGGGTCTGTGTCAGTCAACGAATTCTATTTATAGAAGTATGTAGACTATTATCATCCCTTAATAATAGTTGGACAATAAATATTAATCTATTCTCAATGA
>SNQJ01S0158612.1:0-18310 GCA_010110895.2 Picea sitchensis
ATGACAGGTAACAAGAACAAGTTTTTAGACTTAAAGAAACAAAAGGGTAAAGTTACATTTGGTGATAATTCTTCAGGTAACATACTTGGCAAAGGCATTGTGAGTTTGGGAAAAGACAAAGCCATAAATGTGCTACTTGTCGAAAAACTAAAGCCTAGTTTATTAAGTGTTAGCCAAACCTGTGATCAGGGGCATTTATGCATATTCGATTCCCAAAAATGTGAGATTAGGAGAGAAGACACAACAAAATTAGTTGGTACTGCTCCTAGAACTCCTGAAAATGTATATATACTAGATGCAAAATTGAATGAGGAGTGTCATACAAATTTAGTAGATGAAAGTTGTCTATGGCATAGAAGGTTGGAGCATATTAAGTTTGACAATATAGTGAAAGTTAGCAATCTTGGTGCAGTAAGAAACTTGCCAAAGATCATAAAACCCTCAAATGCTATGTGTAGATGCTGTCAACTAAGGAAGCAAACTAGAATAAGCTTCAAGGAAAAAGAATACTCAACATCAAAACCTTTAGAGCTTGTTCACACTGACCTTTGTGGACCTACAAGGACCAATATTTTGCAAGGAGAGTCCTACTTTATGTTGTTCATTGATGATTTTACTAGAATGGGTTGGATATGTTTTCTCAAAGAAAAATCAGAAGCACTTAAAAAATTCAAAACCTTTAAAACCATTGTTGAAAATGAAAAGGAGACAAAAATCAAATGACTTAGATCAGACAATGGTGGTGAGTTCACCTCAAAATATTTTGATCACTTCTTTGAAACACATGGAATAAAAAGACAATTCTCTACTGCTAGAACACCTCAGCAAAACGAGATTGCAGAGAGAAAGAATAGAACATTTCAAGAGGCTGCAAGGACTATGTTCAATGATGCAAAATTGTCAGATGGGTATTGGAGGAAAGTTGTAAGCACAACAGTATACATATTGGATAGAGGTCATCTCAGGGTTAATAGTGATAAGACTCCTTATGAAATATGGTTTGGAAGAGATCCATCAGTAAAATACTTCAAAGTCTTTGAAAGTTAATGCTACATCAAAAGACTTGACGAGAATCTTGGAAAATTTGATGCCAGATATGATGAAGGTATTTTTATTGGATATGATTCTAACAAGAAAGAATACAGATGCTACAATATTAGATCACATAATATTTTTGAGAGTGCAGGTGTCAAGGTGAATGACCTAAAAACAAAAAGGATCAAAAATCAAGAGACCATACTTGAAAGTGAAGATGAACATGATGATGAGACAATCGGCACACAAGTAGAAGAAGTAGAAGAGAATGGAAAATAAAGGGAAGAGGATGATATGGATACTAGTGAATATGAAGAAGATAGTCAAGATGGAGAGATAAGAGAAGAATTCCCAAGAAGAGACACAAATACACCCTCAATAATTACTCAAAAGAATCATCATGAAGAACTGATTATTGGAGATATGAATGATGGAGTGCACACAAGAAGACAACTACTGTATAAAACATAAATAGAATTGTTGTCACATGTTGAGCCTAGCTCAATCAAAGAGGCATGTAAAGATGAGAATTGGATCAAATCTATGATTGAAGAATTGGACCAAATTGAAAAAAATCAAACATGGGAACTAGTTCCAAGACCAAAAAACAAAAATGTCATTGGAACTAAATGGGTGTATAAAAACAAACTGAATGAGAATGGGCAAGTAATCAAGAACAAAGCTAGATTGGTATGTAAAGGGTATGCGCAAGTTGAAGGAGTAGACTATGAAGAAACCTTTTCTCCTATGGCTAGATTGGAGGCAATTAGGATGTTCCTAGCTTTCTCCAGCTACAGAAAATTTAAAGTGTACCAAATGGTTGTCAAGATAGCATTTCTCAATGGAAACTTAGAAGAGGAAGTCTATATTGAGCAACTAGAAGGATTCAAATTAACTAAAAAAGGAGACTGTGTTTGTAAATTAAAGAAAGCACTCTATGGACTAAAACAAGCACCTAGAGCATGGTATGCAAGGCTAGATTCTTATTTACAAAAACAAGGCCTCAAAAGGGAATCAACAGACAACAATATTTATTGCAAAATTGATGGTAATAACATGATTATTGTGGAAGTACATGTTGATGATATTATCTTTGGTAGTGATGATGAAAAAATGAGTAAGGATTTTGCTAGGATGATGCACCAAGAATTTTAAATGTCTTTTCTTGGTGAACTAAATTTCTTTCTTGGATCACAAATAATACAGTCCAGAAGAGGAGTCTTTATCCATCATTCTAAGTATGTTAAAGATATTATTAAGAGATTCCAATTAGAGGATTGCAAACCTGTTAGTACACCTATGACAGTTGGATGCAAACTAAGCAAGGATGATGAGTCCAAAGCTATAGATCCAAAACACTACAGATCAATTATTGGGAGTTTACTCTATGTAACAGCTTCCAAACCTGATGTCAAGCAAGTTGTTGGGATGGTGGCTAGATTCCAAGAAGCACCAAAGAAGAGCGATGTTCAAGCTATAAAAAGAATCTTTAGGTATTTGAAAGGAACCATAGATCTTGGTTTGTGGTACCCTAGCAAGGATTCATTCACTTTAAAAGCCTATTCATATGTTGATTGGGCAGGAAGTTTAGATGACGAAAAAAGCACAAGTGGAGGAGCATTCTTTTTGGGAGAATCACTGGTAGATTGGATAAGAAAGAAACAGTCCTCAATTTCTCTGTCTAGCACTGAAGCTGAGTATATTGAAGCATCATAATGTTGCACACAAGTGGAATGGATGAAACAAGCCCTACAAGAAATCAAAATAGTATTTGAAGAACCTATTATTATCCACTGTGATAATACAAGCATTATAAGTCTCTCTGAGAACCCTGTCCAACACTCAAAATCAAAACACATTCCAATAAAATACCACTATCTAAGAGATCAGGCTAAAAATAAGAACATTAAATTGGAATATGTTCCAACACAAGAACAAGTGGCAGATATTTTCACAAAACCCTTAAGTAGATATGTATTTGAATATATCAGGAAAAAAATGGGAGTAATCCTTCTTCCTACCTAAATATCTCAATAAAATAATGCATCAGTTGGAACCTAATCAGGGGGAGACAACAATCAATGTCATAAGAAGTAATTCATTTATGGTAGGCAGAACATGATTCCAGGGAGAGTTACCCAAGTTCATATTTTGGTCAACAACATGCAGACAAACAGATGTTGATTATAAGGGGAGAAACCCTTTTCCATTGATGTCAAAGGGGGAGAGAAAACTTCATAAGAGGAAAGCATCATCACAGGGGGAGTTTTGTATATGAAGTTAGGGTGTTTCCCTCAATGACAAAGGGGGATATTGTTGGACATATTGTCATTGATGTCAATAGTCGATGTGAAGATCTATTATTAATGATGAATTACCACATATGATATTGTCATTGATGTCAATAGTATATCAGTTAGACGAAGATGTCAAACAGTATGAAGATCAAATCTCAGAAGGGAAAAAATAGTACATAAGAGAATGAAGATCAAAGCTGAGAAGGAAGAGCACATTGCAGAAGTATCATCGGGATCGATGGAAATATTGAGAAGTCGACCAATGCACAGGAAAAGGTGAGAAGCCTCAGCAGTCATCCGATCAATAAATTGACGGTGTTGATCATCTCATATAATGAACATCGGTCATATGAGTGACTGTGGGCTTGAGGACCATTGGAGAATCATGACCATCGGATCTACAAACCATATCAATAGCAGGGATGAATTATGGAGAGAAAAAGAAGAATTAATCAACTCGCTAGTTCTAACCCCGCAATTGTTCTAGATCGTCAGATCTCATAGACTTGGATATCGATGACTGTGGATGATCCAAAAAGTGATCAGATTAAGTCGGATTGAGTTGTGACCATCGGATGCACAATCTCCAGATCAACGACAGGTATAGATTGCAGAGACCGGAAGGAGAATTAAATGACTCACTAGTTCCAATCTCGCAATTGGTCTAGATCGTCAGATCTCATAGACTTGAATATAGACAACTGTGGTTGATCCAACAAACGATTAGTTTAAGTCAGATTGAGTCGTGACCGTCAAATGTGCAATCGCCAAATCTACGGTAGGGATAGATTGTAGAGATTGAAAGGGGAATTAAACATCATGCTATTTCCAATCCCACAATTAGTTAGGACTGTCAGATCTTATAGCTTCAAATATCGACGACTATGGTTGACTCACCAACAATGCACAACTTCAAATTGTAGATTTCGGGTGACGAGTTAAATTACTTGCAAACTGTGGTTCCACAATCATTGTCGACTATTGATATATGCTTCGAGTGTTTCCATAACCGTTGGATAACATTAAAGTGGAAGGATAGGATAAGCGGGGCAAAAGTTGAGAATTTGATTATCCAAATACCTATCAGCTGTCAGATCAAACCCGAATTCTCGTCATCCATCAGATCATCTTAAAGTGGAAGAATAGGATAAGTAGGGATAAAGAGTTGAGAATTTGATTATTCGAATACCCATCAGCCATCGGACCAAACCCGAATTCTCGTCAGTCATCGGATCATTTTCGAATGGAAGGATAGGATAAGCGAGGTAAGATCTGAGATCTCATTTATGTGAATTTTTGTTATTCGTTGGATCATTCTAAGTGGAAGGATAGGATAAGCTATAAGAGAAGCGTTGTAGACAAATCAAGTCGTTGATCCAATATCCCGATCGAACGAACATATTTCACTTCAGGTCTAAAGATGTGAGGAGGTTACGCTTCAGAAAGTATGAGATTTGAAATTCCTGAAGCCCAGAGACCTAGAGAGCCGAAATAAATTCTCGACCGTTGGATCATCCGAAGTAAGCCCCAGTTGTCTGATTCAAGAGGACATGTGACAGACCATAGTGGTAGACCACATCAGCCAAGACATATGGTAGATTACGTCGGCAGACCAAGTCCACAAGGACATGTGGTAGACCATGTCGGCAAGGACATATGGTGGACCACGTCAGGAAACGACGTGTGGCAGACCATGTCAGGGGACCACGTCAGTAAAGTATGTGTGGAAAACCACGTCAGCAAGGACATGAGTCGTCTGATCTGAAATATCACTTCGGGTGTATTCTCAACTGTTGATCATCGTACAGTGGAAAGATAGTGTAAGTTTGAAAAGTTGAAATCCCAAAGTACCGAAGGGTGAAGTTTCGTCATCCTTCCATCTCATCAGTATATTGAATCATGACCATTGAATTGATAAGCACTCAAGCTCTCATCTCGACTCATATGAGGTCACCGTCATTGGTCATATGGTAAAGAGATTTAACTGTAAAATGTAATACATCGTTGTAATTGGTAAGCCTGTGGTTCTGTAACGCTTGGTCACATGTAATGGTTTGAAGGAAGCGCCTTCATAGAATTTGGTTCTTGTGAAAATAACAGAGGTTCGAGATCAAGTTTAAAGGATGAAATTGATCCATATGTGATCAATTTACGAAGAGCCTTCACAGTAAAAATAATAATCAATGATTATGGTTAAATTAAAACAAAGAGGAATGATGGCTCAAAACCAAGGGACACAGTGTGTCACTCTCACACTGTTTGAAGAATATATAATAAATTAAGGAGGAGTGTTGAGAAGATGTGTGTCTCTGCAGTTTGAATCAGAGAATATATTAATCAAATAAGTAGAGAGAGATATAGTAAAGACTTGATATAGAAGTTGTTCGGATTCAGAAAATAAGGGTGGTTGGGTGGTGCAAGGGTAGGTTGGTGCATGTAGAGGGAGTTGGTGCTTCCTTGTCAGTTGTAGATGACTAAACAGGGGTTCATAGCCTCCTACCAGTTTGTGTTGGTGAACTAGGGACCTATGGGTGCATCCTTATCAATCTGTGCTGATAAAAAAGGAAGTACATGTTCCTTCTATGTAACATGGAAAACAAATTTTGCAGTTAATAGAAAAGAGTTTGTGGTTTTCCCAATTGGCTTCCATGATAAAATACTATGTTTAAATTCTATTTGAATTAATAAATAAATAAATTGATATAATTCTTGTGTCATTGATTCACACCCCCCCTCTTAGTGACATGATTTGATCCTTCAGACAAGAGGCACTACAAAATCTGCAAAGTTGTTACACAGGAATGGCACTAAGTAAACTGCATAGATATTTCATAAGAGGACACGTGGCACTAGAGAAGGATGTTCCCAAGATGCAAGACATGCCATTCAATTCTTGTTAGAGTGGTTGCCAACATGGCTCCTAAATTGTAGTAGTTTGTTAGATCTGTTCGTACAGATGTTAGAATTGTAGTTGTTTTGGAGAATCATAGGATAGGAAGGCTAGCTTGCACCTCTAGTTGTTGCCTATTGTCTTTTTATTATAAATACATATTTTGAATGATTAGAGTGGTTCAAATGGTTGAGTAAATATCCCTGATTGTAATATTTTAACTAAGTAAAGTTGTTCTAACATTGAGCTTTGTCCATTTGACCTTTAATCACTTATTTACATTCACAAACCTTTTTATGGGTACTGGGATTATCCTCTTTCAATCTGAGGGTGATTCTCTCAGTGATAACAGGATGAACTACAGGTTGACAGAAGATGCAAAGGCAAACAAAAGATCAAGAGTTGGGATAGAATGGTAGCTAAGTCGAAGGCTAAATTCATACCCAAGGATTATCAGATAAATATGTTCAGGAAGTTGCAGAACCTGAGACAAAAGGGAATGACAGTGAAGGAGTACACAGAGGATTTCTACAAATTGAACATCAGGGTTGGACAGAGAGAAAAGGATGATGAAAAGGTTGTCAGGTATATAAATGGCCTGAGATATGAACTCCAAGATGAAAACAACATGATGACATTTAGGACAGTGGAAGATGATTATCAGATTGCGTTGAAGGTAGAGGAGAAGTTGTCCAGAAAATAGAACCAGTGAAGAAGAGGAAGAATTCTAAACAGAGACAAGCAAATTGTCCATGATAAGGCACATAAGCCTAAGGTTGAGACTGAAAATCCACATAGTCACTCAGAAAGAGGAGGAATTTCCTGAGCGAGACAGTATGGTGGAATAAACTTTTTTCCTCGAGGAAGACGAAGAGGTAGAGGAGGAGAAGTGAAGCGTTATGCATGTGGAAATACAAGACACATGTATTGGTATTTCCACAAGAAAAATAAAGAAGGAGGAGGTGAAGATCACATTTCGTAAGCGCAGAAGCGGAATGTTGAAGCAAAAGGTGCAGAAGATGGGAGATCTTTAATGATGAAGAAGGTTCTTTTCAATCTAGAGCCAGAGGTTGAAAAACCAGTGCAGAGGAATCATTTGTTCAGAACTGCTTGCAAGACTAAAGATAGAGTATGCAAGGTGATAATTGATAATGGAATAGCTGATAACTTAGTATCCATAGAGATGGTGGATAAGTTGGAGCTAGAGACAGATGCACATTTGAGTCTATATAGAGTCTCATGGTTTCATAAAGGACACCAGGTAACGATAACTAAACAATGCCTAGTTGAATTTAAAATAGGAGGATATAAAGATGATATTTTGTGTGATGTAATTCCCATGGATGTATGTCATGTTTTTTTGGGGATACCATGGAAGTATGACAGGAATGTCATTCATTATGGGAGAAAAAATACTTATACCTTGGAGAATAATGGTAGGACACACATGTTACTGCCAATATATGAAAACAGAGTAAAGGAAGAAGCCAATACACGTATACTTCTCATGAGTGGGAAGGAACTCTTGAGTGAATTTAAGAAGGAACAAGAGATGCATTTTTATATGGTAATGAAACCTAGAGTTGTACTTACAATTACTTCTATGGATAATCTACCTGAAGAAATTCAGGAGTTGTTAGATATTTTTGCTAACATAGTAGTGGATGAGTTTCCAAGCTCATTGCCACCCATCAAGAGTATCAACCATCACATTGATCTAATACCAGGAGAGAGTCTTCCTAACAAAGAAACATACAAATTGACACCTCAAGAAAATGAGGAGGTAAAGAGACAATTCTTGGATTTGATGAATAAGGGTTTAGTCAGAGAAAGCTTGAGTCCATGCACAGTACTAACTGTTTTAAGTCTGAATAAGGATGGAGGATGGAGAATGTGTACAGACTCAAGAGCCATAAATAAGATCACCATCAGGTACATATTTACTTTACCAAGGATGGATGACTTAATGGATTGTTTGAGTGGAGAAAATTAATTTTCAAAGATAGATCTGAAGAGTGGATATCACCAGATAAGAATGAGAGAAGGTGATGAGTGGAAAACAACCTTCAAAACAAATGAAGGGTTGTATGAATGGATTATTATTCCATTTGGATTAACAAATGCCTCGAGTACTTTTATGAGGTTGATGAATGAGGTATTGAAATATTTTATTGGTAAATTTGTGATTGTATATCTAGATGATATATTAGTCTTCAGTAAAACTAAATAAGAGCATTTGAGGCATTTAACATTAGTGATGAGAAGATTGCAGTGGGAGAAGTTGTTGATAAATCTAAAGAAATCCTCTTTTATGAAGACATAACTCATTTACTTGGGTTTTTTAATATCTTCAAATGAATTGAAGATGGATATAGAGAAGGTGAGAGAAATCAGAGAATGGTATTCGCCAAGGAGCATATTTGAGGTGAGAAGCTTCCATGGATTAACAAGTTTCTATCGGAAGTTCCTTAGAAATTTCAGTGGAATTTGTACACCAATGATGGATACGGTGAAGAAGAGACACAAATCTTTTAAGTGGACATAAGAAGATGAGAAAATATTACGGATATTAAAGGAGAAGATAACAAAACAATCGATTCTGGTATTGCCAGATTTTGGGAAGACATTTCAAGTATGATGTGATGCGAGTGGAGTTGCAATTGGAGCAGTCTTGAGCCAAGATAATAGGCATGTTGCATATTTTAGTGAGAAGCTTAATGACACTAAGAGAAAGTACTCCACATATGATAAAGAATTTTATGCAATAATTGAAGCCTTGATGAAATGGAGGCACTACCTTGTTCCAAAACAATTTTTTGTGTATAGCGTTAATCAAGCATTACAATTCATAACCAGACATGAGAAGTTAAATCAAAGACATGCTAAGTGGATAGAGTTTATGAAAAATTTCACTTTTGTCATTAAACATGTTTCTGGTAATGTTAACAAAGTTTTTGATGCATTGAGCAGGAGATGTTTGATTCTGCAGGAATTCCAAGTGAAAACCTTAGGGTTTGAAAACCTTAAGGAGATATATTGTGATGGTCTAGATTTTAAAGAGGCATATGAAGCATGTAAAAATATTTTGCTCAGAGAAAAAATTCAGTGGACAGAGTATTTGATTCATGATGGATTGTTGTTTAAATGTTGCCAATTGTGCATACCAAAATTCTCAATGAGAGAGAATATGTTGAAGGAAAAACATAGTGGAGGTGTAGTAGGACATTTTGGCCATGACAAGACATTTGCATAGTTGAGCAGTTCATATGATTGGCCAAGTGTGAGGGAAGAAGTGAAGAACTTTTTAAACATATGTAATAATTTCCAGTATGCAAAAGGAAAGAGAAGAACACTGGATTGTATCAACCATTGCCTATTCCAAATAGGCCTTGGGATGCAATAAGCATGGATTTCATGTTGGTATTGCCAAGGACAAAAAGAGGAAGTGATTCCATATTTGTGGTAGTTGATATATTCTCAAAGATGGTGCACTTTATCCCATTCCAGAAAACTAATGATGAAACACATATTGCAAATTTGTTTTTCAAGGAAGTTGTGAGACTTCATGGATTTCCCAAGAGTATTGTCTCAGATAGGGACACTAAATTTGCTCTTCATTTCTGGAGGACAGTGTGGAAGAATATGGGAACATAATTTTCTTTTAGTTCAACATATCACCCTCAAACGGATGGCCAGAATGAGGTGGTAAAACGGAGTTTAGGAAATTTGTTGAGGATTCTGGTCACTAAACATCATAGTCAGTGGGATCAAATTCACTCACAAGTAGATTTTTCATATAATGACTCACCAAACAGAAGTATAGGAAAGATCCCATTTCATATATGGGATGAATCCAAGAGGATTATCATAATTGAGAGATCTAGAGAAGAATGAATTCAGAAGCACTAGAGAAGAATACTTTGGTGCAAAAATGCATAAGATTCATAATAAGATCAAAGAGAAGTTGCAGAACAACAATAGAGAATATAAACTCAAAGTTGATCAGCATAGGAGAAAACTTCAATTTGAAGTGGGAGATCAAGTTCTAGCACATCTCGGGAAGGAAAGGTTCCCAAGGGGAACACACAACAAACTGAAGCTGAAGAAGATAGGACCATGCAAGATCCTAAGGAAATTTGATGAAAATGCTTATGAGATAGAGCTACCAGAATATGTGGGTTTATCGCCCATATTCAAAATTTTAAACTTGTATCCTTACAGGGAAGATGACACTAGAGAGTCAGAAGATTAGAAAGAGATCCAGTGGGAGAAGCAAATGCATTTAGCAGAAAATTCGTAGATGGAGAAGATCATAGATCAGAGGACTAGTAAGAAGACCAAGAGAAAGACCTATTTTGAGTATTTGATAGAGTGGAAAGGACACCCAATAGAAGATGTCAGTTGGGTAAACGAAGCAAATATTCAAAAGCATGGATAGTCAGTGTAGGATCTCATGGACATGAGTCCATGAATTTTTCTCCAAAGGAGTATGATTTAGGAGCATCATCATCAAGGAGTGAGTGGGAGACAGCTCAGTGCACTAGTGCACATTTTGAAATGGTGATTTTGAATTTAAGAAGGAATATCACGTAAATATCTTGCAAATATTGAAATTAAAGAACATCTTTAATGCTTAGAGGCTAAAATATCACATGATATCGATGGGGAATGTATTTTTCTTTAATGTAGTAGCTTACAATACAGATTTGATGCATTTTCTCTCATCTGTCTATCTCAAAACTTTATTGTAATAAATCCTTAGTAGTTGAAATATTTTATTTCGATAGGATAGAACTAAGGTAGTCGGAGGGAAAATCTCTATGAGATATTTTGTATAAATAAATGTATTGTTGCCCAAATGAGGTTGTTGAAGTAGAGTTCGTTGCAATTTAGTCGATTGTTGTTGAATATTATTGTTGTTAAGAGTTTCTGAGAGACGTTGGAGAGAATTGTATGAGTCCATGTACACCTCACTCAAAGGAATATAACAGAGAAGCGTTGTTCCACATGTTTGGTGTTGTTGTACTATGTCTATCTGAATGAATGAATGATAGGCCTTATGTTAATTGAAATTCTTTGGTATTACTTGTTCTTATGTTATGAATGCATTTACATGGTTGAATGTATGAATTTGTGAGATATTAGATAAGTTTCAATTGTTTCTCTTCTACAAGCCTATGCAAGGAGTGCATAGTGTCTGCAAGGTGTTCGTTGACACAGTCTATTTTGACTCAAAAGATCAGAAGAGATAACGTGAAAATTTTGTATGCAAGGAATGCATAAGTGTCCGCAAGGTGTGCATCGACAGAGTTTGTTATGACTCAGAAAGTTTAGGAGGGATAGCTTGAAAGTGTGCGTAGGAAGAAATGCACTCGGAGTCATATTGTTCAGGAGGAACAATTGAGCCAGGGAAGGACTGTTACAAGAAGTGCACAATCGCCCATCAAGAGTCAAGTTGAAGGAAGTTTGTTGCAAGGAGTGTGCAGGGTTGATAATTGGCTAAGTATCGAAGGAGTCATTCTGAGAAGTTCAGAGTGTCGAGGAGGAATAAGTCCAAGAGAGATAACTTGAAGATTTTTATGCAGAGAGTGCATATTGTTCACAAGGAGTGTGTTGACAGAGAATTTTGACTCACAAGTCTAGGAGGACTAACTTAAGAGTATTTACAAAAGAGTGTTGAAGAACCGTCACAAGGTGTGTGCAGTTTTCCACAAAGAAGCTAAGTTGTGGAGGAAAACTTGTTGCAAGGCATGCACAGGGTAAGTTTTGACTAAGTGTCGAAAAAACACTCTGATGAGTTAGAGGTTTCAATAAGGAACAAGCTCAGAAGAGGTAGCAGTGATAATCCTTCAATAGGGAGGAGTTATTGAAGGTTCCCCAATTTAACGAGCAATATCCATTCAGGAGGAAGCAAGATCGTTCCATATCGTCAGATCTGGGAGAGTTATAGGGAAGTTAGTCATGGATTATTTCGACACTTCATGGTTCGCAGGCTTGGAAGTGTTGTGAGAGTTGGGGTCACCGAAGTCGCGAAGTGATCCTAGCCATTGGTTGTGAGGAGGATACGTGGAAACAAATTAGAGAGTTCAGGAGATAGATTTTGCAGGAGAAATTGCGTGGGGAAAGTGAAATCATCGAGAAGTCACGAAGGCTGAAGTAGATCTCGACCGTCATATCCAGGAGGACACGTGGCAAAGATCCATGTGTTTCGGTGGAAATACATTTCGGAAGAAAACAAGGGTGGAGGTTACAATATTGTCGAAGCCCGAAGTTAAGAAGAGGGTTAGCCCGAGGCTATAACCCACGGTCACAAAGAAGAAGAGACTAGCCAGTGGAGCTAACGCCTACCAATTAAAGTTACCAGAGGCACCAGAAAATGATTGTGCAGGTAATTAAAACCTACGAGTTAACAATCAGGGGCTTCTGTAAGTTGTTCTAGGGTCTGCTAGAGGCCCAAAAAGATGATTCAACTTAAGTGTTTTGAAGATCTTTTATTAGGAGGTCACATAAACCCTAAGAGGGGAGGGGGTATGCATCATTTATGGGAACTAAATCTTGGTCAATGGTTCACTAATCCTCACTCTAAAGATTTGTTGGACTACTCTTTTGATTCTAAAGGAAAATTTGATATGTCATATGTAATGTATCTCATCTCATCTCATATTATACTAACGATGCTATTTGAATTTTGTATTAAATCAAATTCTTGAGACACATTTTACTAACACTATAACAAAGGTTTCACTAGAGACAAAAGATTATTGAATCATCTTCTGTTAAAAAAGTATTGAATATATCCAATATTTGAACAAGATTAATTATAATATTTAGGCTTGTTCCATCAATTTATTTATTTATTACCCTCCTCTCGATATATACTTCAACAACTTGATGCATCATTCATAAAAAGACAATAAATATTATTATTTAGGTGGCTAACACTAAGATCCCACTGTATATGTTTAAGACAAGATATATTGCATGAAAAACAAATCTAAGATGCATAAGAATAAATATATAAGAGAGATATCAAATGAAACTTCACTCTAAATAGATATTCCAACTGCTAATATAAGATCTTATATAGGCGGAAACATGACTAGGTTCTAGGCTCAAACATGATGGAAAATGGTGTTATGTGGGGATGTACATCTGACCAGTAGCAACAGAGGTATCCCATGAGTAGCAAGAAGTATATAACATGTTTCTATACCTAAGTTTCGATGGTGGGTGGTAGGAGTAGATATGATCCTTCCCCTTCTCTCTATAATCTATGGGGTTGTCATACCTCAACCCCTTGGAAACCAAGAAAAAATGCATGGAAAAAGTGATCTTTAGGAATAACCACACACCATTGAAATTGGAACAAAAAATTTAATTGATGAAACAATTTTGTAATTTTGTTTGCAGTGTGAACACTATGACTTAAGAGAAAAATTATAAGGAAAACTATCCATTGTAGTCCTCGACTCCTCATCTAAGTAGGATTTTAAATTGTTGTGATTTGTAGAGTGTAGTTTCTCTTACAACATGAAATATGTGGTAGGATACAATGCCATAGTAAAATCTACTGGATTAAAGGCTATGCTCCAATACCAAAGCATTATTCAAAGAAAAATGTCTTTGAGATAATATGTTTAAACAATCTTAAAGTAAATCATTAGTGCATGCAAAGAGTATCTTGTGATGATACTTAGGATCCTTGGAATCCCAAATTGAATGACTAACCTTTGTTGTTTCAAATAACATGGTTCATGTATCATTGAAAAACTAACCTCAGTTATTCTAAATAACATGGCTAGTGTATTAAATAAATTGATTGTCAATTAGGTGTAGCAAGTAAAACTTGTTACCTTCCCTATCCATGTCAAATCCCACTTTGTGATATGTTTGATTTATGAGTCGATTGTTGATGAGTTATATATGATCTATTCATGAGTTGTTAACTTTACCTTATGCCCTGAAGAATCTAGGATTTAGCCTATGGAATAATAAAAAATACTTGAGAGATTTCCCCCAATATATATAAAATAAATAACCAAAAAAATACATGTGTATAGTACATTTTGAATGTATTTGATCCCCAAGTTTGAGCCACATATTATCTTAAATATACAAGCACTTTTATCTATAGTTTTCCCATTGCAATTTCAATCAATATCATAACTACAATCACATGGTAAATAGCCCTTACCTTGTTGATCTAGATCAACTTTTTCCAAGCAATTAATATTGACTTTGCAAGTATTCAATTTTTTTTATAAAAGAAGAAGTCAAACTAGAATAATGTGAGATTAATGAATCAAGATGCCCCTTGTACCAAACGTTTTTAAATCATATCCACAATGGCAGCATGGAACCATTATTATTGTTGAGTAATCCTGCCAACCAATAAACGTTTATTTCATACCAAATTTTCTTTATCCTGATGCATTAGCTTAGAATGACAAAGCATTAATATGAGAAGAAAAATAGAATAATAGAAAAATTCAGGTAACCTTGTAAACAAGGAAATTGAATTTACTGCTAGAGGCAACAAACCTCAACCAAACAAAATAAACCACATCCATAGACATACAAATCCAAAATAATTTTATTACTCTAAAAAGAAATTTTACAGTTTACAATTCAGAAGTGACAACAATAGATGCATTCTATAGTCGAGAGCAAGATATTTCAAATTTTTGTTTCTCGTACCCACTCAACATAATGGTCCAAAATAAATGGCTAGGAAAGGGTTGCATCGTAATTATTGAAGCATGGGTAATGGATTTGTAATGAAATGACTTGAGATGTTAGATGTCATTGGATTTCTCTAAAAGTGCAAAGTGCAAATTGCAAATTTAACAAAGGGAAATATCAAAAAATAAATGAATGCTCTTGCAGTCAAAAGAGTGTTATGAATTACATACCTCATCACAAAATTGTAAAAAACATGACCACTGATCAATATTTGTTGCTTCCTGTACTCCTTTTGATTATGTGCTCAAGAAGAAAAAATGGTGCATAAAAAAATAGACTACAGACATGGTGCATAGACAAAATGAAAACAAACTTCAAGATATCAAAACAAGATTATGTGATATCAAATGAATCATTCAATGAGGTAGTTGAGTATATGGTTCTCAACAAAGACCAAAGTATTATTCTATCTCGATTAATTATGTAAGAGGCCAGAAAACAATCTAGACAAAACAAAAATGGCTAGATGGTTAGAGAGATCCCCATTCCAGGCTTGCCAAATCTCTTGATAGGTAGGACACAAGAAATGACAGAAACATTGACACCTTTTAAACCTAAACCTTGGAAAGAACGATAATATAGTTTGATTGTGTCTATTTTATAAATAGCACATTATATTGATACTATGAAAGAAAGTATATAAATAAATGAGCAAGAACATTTAAATGAAAACAAATGTTTCACCAATGCTTATATTGGGATCCTCATCACTAGTATCACCCCTTGCCTCCTCCTCTAGCCTTTGGATCTACCTCGATCCTCCAACATCAGTCAACACCATCCAATTTTGATGAAACAATTAAACGTACAACAGGAGGAACACACCAGTGAGACAATGCTCACGAAACTTGGTTTATTGAGAGAATTTGATTACATTTATAGTCAAATAGAGGATTAGATCACACTCCTATCATTGTGGATCTCAAACCACCCACAAACTAAATCTGCGTGCTTGTGAAACAAACCCAAAACAACATTACAATTTTACAATGTATTCTAGAAGTTTCTACATTATTCTAACATCCCCCTTTAATGGAGAAACATATTTTCTACAACACCTAAATTGCTTCTAAAAATTTCAAACTTGAGTTTACCAAGAGGTTTGGTAAATATATCATCCACATTATCATTTGTATTACAAAATATCAAACCAATTTCGTTTGATTCAATCTTCTCTCTCACAAAGTGATTTTGTAGCTTGATGTGTTTAGATCTTGCATGATATATTGGATTGTGGGACAATTTCATAGAACTTTGATTGTCACAGTTGATGCATGTTGGACCATTTTTCTCCTCTTTGACATCTACAAGAATTATCCGTAACCAAACATATTCACAGGTAGCATCGATCAAGGATTTATACTCAGATGTTGTTGACAACAAAGAAATAATAGGCTGCTTCTTGCTACTCCATGATACAACCCCAGATCCTATATGAAATTCACAGCCTGAGGTTGATATTATATCATCAGGATTTCCTGCCCAATCTGAATCAGAAAAACCTGTTAGTTCAACATCAAATTCATCAGTATACATAATACCAAAATTGATTGTTCCTTTCAAGTATCGAAGTACTTTCTTTGCATATTTCTAGTGGCTCTCAGAAGGCTTAGCCATGAACTGACTAAGGATGTTGATTAAGCATTCAATGTCTGGTCTCATAATTGCGAGGTAGTTAAAACTTCCCACCAACTGATGATATAAAGTACCATATGCCACTTTAGTTCCATCTTCATTGTATAACTTTGCATTATGTTCTAAGGGACTTGACATAGCTTTAAGATTTTATTTTGTATATTTACTTTGAGTGATCAATGTTTTACAAGGATCTCTCCAAACCTCAATTACTAAATAGTAATGAAATTCGCCAATATCTTTCATTTCAAATTCTTGAGACAACTAAATTTTAATCTCGTCAATTAACTTGCATGCACTGCCTATAATAATGAGATCATCCACATATAAAGATATTAAAGAAACATTTCCTTCTTCATCTTTCTTAACATACAGGTTAGGATTATTTTTTATTTTCACAAACCCATTCTAATAAAAGAAGGTATCTATGTTTACATACCATGATCTCGATGCCTATTTCAAACCATACAAGGGTTTCCTTAACCTGTAGACTAGATGCTCTTGTCCCTGCTTGACAAACCCTTCAGGATGAACCAAATAAAACTCTTCCTTTAAATCACAATTCATAAAAGAAGATTTGACATCTTATTGATGTATTTTCCAATTATGTTTTGTAGCTAAGGAAATCAGTACTCTAATTGTATTCAATTTAGCTACTGGTGAAAAAGTATCTTCGTAATCGATTCCCTCCTTTTGTGAATATCCTTTTGCAGCTAATCTTTCCTTATATTTATCAATGCTACCATCTGCTTTAAATTTATATTTATACAACCATTTTCTTCCAATAGGGACTTTGTTTTTAGGAAGTTCAACTAACTCCCATGTTTGATTTTTCATAAGGGAGTCATATTCATCATTCATAGCATTTCTCCACTCTTCATGTTCTTTAGCTTGACCATAATTTACAGGTTCTACAACATTCATTACATGAGACATCAATACATAATATTTATACCTTATAGTTGGTTGAGTTTGACATGATGACCTCCTCGGTCCTTCATTGTTTTCATCTCGTCTCCTTCTCTGTGGTGACTCTTCTCCACTTGATGTGTCATGACTGCTTGAAGTGTCCATACTGCTTTCATTCCATTATTGAACCTGTATTTGTTCCTGTTTAACCATTGCATCTATATTGAAATGCTCATAATTATTGAAATAATGTAACTGCAAAGAGTATTCTTATTATTATTTGATATATTATTCATTGGATCAATCCCCATTGTGGATTGATCATGTTGGCTATTGTAATAGCACCAAATCCCCTTTTGTGGATTGGTCAAATGTTAATTATAATAGGCAGAATAAGAAGTCGGCCCCAGGAGATATTAAAGAGGCCCCAGAATGTAATTAAGGTGGTTATAACCACCCAGTGGGAGAAGTCGGCCCTGTCAGTGAAGAGACACTTCCCACGTGCCAATCTAATATAAATAAGGAGGCTAGCACCTCACTTAGACAAACAACTCACTTGCTCATTGAGAGACAAGTTTCGGATCTGCTGCTGGATAAGAAGGAGAGAGAGAGTGGCGCATATCTGGGAGAGGAATTTATGTATTAGTTTAAGAGATGTCTTGGCATCGTATTGGCTATCTATATTAAGGAAGTTTTGTTGGGTTTTCTTCCCCTAGAGGGTTTCCCAGGATAAATGTTGTGTCTCTTGTGATTGTGTATTTCTCAGTGATCTTGGATTATGCTATTGTTATCTAATGAAATG
>SNQJ01S0158613.1:15362-48826 GCA_010110895.2 Picea sitchensis
TCTCCCGATTTGGGTTTCCACGTAAAACACTGGTGTACTGTGTATGTGTATGATTGTTCATTTGTTCATTGCTTATTTACTCTGCATTTATTGGATAATAATGCTTCATTGATATAACACTTGGATTATATGGTTAAATTTCTTTATTACTGATTCACCCCCCCTCTCAGTAATCCAACAATAGTCACAGAAAATTTTAAGGTTTCATACCTATGTTAAAGTATAGAAACTTTGGTGAACCTCACTAATTCTTAAAATTCCAATAATAAAACATTTGGGGATATTTTTGTAAAAATATTCAAATTTATAAGGATTTTATATAGTTTCTAAAAACTTTTGGGGATTTTTAGAGTAAAATTATTTTATCCTATAGAATTTGGGGTGAATCATTTTAGTGAAAAATATAAATTGGCAAATCGTTTTTTGGAGAAAAGCATGCAAAATTAGCCCATGGGAGAAATTTAGCCCCAAAAATTTTCTCTAGTCATAGCAGGTTGTAAAACACCTAGCTACTCTCGATGCAAAAATCATTATTAATATTGGATTGGATTAGACATAGCACCAATGGGTTTTCCAATGATGTTTTTCTTGGAAAATAAATATTTTTTTTAAATATTGTTAACATCTATGACATATTGGGTTGTGAAGCACCTTTTTTCCAGTAAAAAATTGGCTCAATTATATTAGTGATATAATTTGTTTACATCTGTCTTCACAAAAACAAGGATCCTTACAAATGCATACTGCCAACTAGATCCATGCTATAGGAACCAAAAAGAAAAAGGACTAAAGTTATCAAAAAAGACCGAGATCACTAATGACGCCTCATCTTAGACACCATCATACAATCATACTACCTCTCTCAAAAAACAAAACATACTTAAGCTTGTATTGAAAAGAAGAAACAATCCCAATCTCAAAAGATCTAATGGATTATAATATGTCTCCTGGGTCATTCAGCTCCATTGGACCATTGATAATAGGAGATTTTGCCTTCTGGTTCATCAAAAGCCTGTTTGGAGAGAATGTATTCTTCTAAATTATAGCTTTTGTAGATGTGTTGAAATCTGATAGACTGGAACCTTTTAATTAGAACTTTGATTCTAGATTTTCATCCTTCAACTGCACATACCTGGAGCCTACCTTTGTTTAACAACCAATTGATAACAACTCTGGAATCACCCATAAAATGAATGCGATGTAATGACAAATAATCAGCTAGCATGAGAGTGGCCCTTTCACCCATAAGTTTCTATCTTGTGTTGGTGCCTCTGCCACAATTATATATCCATCTTATGACTCTTGAATCTATTGTTTTTATTACTCCACCCACTCCACACAATTTGTCATCACGCTGAGCCACCCCATCGAACCATGCTAAAGATGTATCCTTTTGTTGTGGAATCATAATATCCCTCGGGAGTCTATCCTTCAATGGAGCATTGATTATGTTTTGTAAAGCCAATGTCTTATATATCACTGCCTGGATAGAAGGGTTGGAATCTTCAAAAATTGCTTTGTTTCATTCTATCCATATGAACCAACATACATGGGCTGCAATCAGAGTAGGGACTGTCTTTTCCTCATACCAATTTTTAAAGCATTCTGACAATGTGTTACCATTCCAACACTTTTTTAAGTTCAGATCAATACTCACATTATTCCAGATGAATTTGGTAAAGGGGCAAAGCTTAAAGAGATGTAGAATATTTTATGAATCTTGTTTACAAAGGTAACAAAGACGGGGACCTTCCCATCCTCTTGTTTTTAAAGAATCCCAAGTTGGGATTTTTCCTTCCACTGCCAGCCAAATGAACAATTTAATCTTTAGTTGGATTCTTCAATTCCAGACTGGTTGTCTCGAAGTCCCCACTTTCTTCAAATTTTTTGTTGCAATTATGCCCCAATAGATATTTTTTACAGTAGGAGATCTGGAATTATCCCCTCCTATCCACATTAAGTCATCTTCAGTATCCTATAAGATAGCTCCAGAATCATCTAATGCCCGCTTAAATAGATCCCATTCTGTCGCATTATCTCTAGAGAGACCCAAGTCACTACTACTCATCCAATAAGAGGATAAATGCATGCAATTTGAATGTTTCTTGGCATGTGCAAGTGTTATTATATTCTTTTGGTTTAGAGCAAACATAAGATTACAAGAGAGAAAAGAGTTTTTTTCCAGCCCCAGAATTCGATCTTTCCCGGGGGTGATGAGTTGGTCTGTCCCTGGATTCCAACTTAACCAATGTGTGATTGAGTGAAAAAACTTCAGTAAACCGCTACAAATTCTTGAAGTCGCCTTCTGTTGGAAGGATTGAGATCTAAACCAATTTATGAAAGTCAAGTGTGGTAGATACTTATCCAGGATTACTCTGTGCCAAATGCCCCCACCCATTAACACTCTCCAGAGCGTGTTCAAAGCTAGTGATTTTCTAAATTCAAAAATGTTGTGAATTCCCCAGCCACTAAATTTCTTTGGTAGAGTAATATGCTCCCAATTACACAGATGCAGTTGATTAGTATCGCTTTTTCTTCTCCAGAGAAAATTAAACATCATTTTCCTCAATGTATTTAAGACCGGACATGGAACAATAGCCAGTGACATCTAGCAGATAGGTTGACTTTCTAACACTGATTTCAATAAGGTGAAACATCCTCCTAAGGAAAGCCATCTATAACACCAATTGTCGATCTTTTTTTCCATTTTCTTTATTAACCATCTGCAGTCTTCAACACGCTGCAACCCAGTCTTAAGAAAATATCCAAGGTAATTGAAACCAGAATCAAGATCTGAGAATCTATAAGGAAACAATGATTTGCAGGGAAATAAATCATGTTCTGTCATACCTTCTTGAAGAAGGGTAGACTTCGATCCATTAACCTGTAAGCCTGAAGCCGGATAGAAAATTTTTAATACCTTATCAATCTCCCACCACTCTTGCATTGTTTCATTTGTCATAATAATCACATCGTCCAAAAAACGTATATGAATAATTTTTATGGTTCTGGATACTTTAATACTAGTCAACTTACCTTCTCTTTGACTGTCTTTTAATAATAGACTTAGTCCTTCCATAACCAATATAAAGAATAGAGGGGATAAAGGGCATCCTTGCCTTAATCCCCTACCACTTTTAAAGAAATTAGTAGCCTCTCCATTTATCAAAACTGAGAAAGAAGTGGAAACCACACAACTCATTATCCAATTAGTCATGTTTAGGCCCATACCTATTTGGAGAAGAATCATTCACAATAGATCCTAGTTATTGCAATCATATGCTTTCTGTAAGTCCAATTTTAAGACTAATGATTTTGTTTTCTTCTTTTTAATGTTGTGTAGGCATTCGTGGACAACGTCGACGGCATCCTGAATATGTCTACCTTGTAGAAATCCCAGTTGCTCCGATCAACTATAATCTTTGAAATATGTAGAAAGTGACCTGGACAGAATTGGTTTGATCCAATCAACTATAATCTTTGAAATAATTTTGTAGCAAAGATTACACAGTGAGATCGGTTTGTAATCTCCGAAATTTTGTGGCTTGTTTACTTTGGGAATCAAAGTAATAAAAGTCGAATTTAAGCCCTCAGAAATAATGCGATTTATTCTAGATTCTTCTACCATTTCTAGGAGATCCCCCCCTACTAGATCAAAGAAATGGCTAAAGCACTCAACAGTCTAGCCATCTTGCCCCAGACTCTTGTCCAATTTGAATTTTGATAAAAAAATATTTCAATTCATTCTTATCTATAGGCTTGAATAATGCCTCAGCCTTTGCGTCATTAACCAATTTTGAAAACAAGGCTACCACCCTGACTTGGTTGTCGGTAGTAGGGGCAACTTGTTCTTTGTAGAAACCTTTGAAATGATTTATAGCCACTTCTTCGATGTCTTCCTCACCACTGTGCAAATGTTCCGCTTCATCTAAAATATCCCAAACAAACTTGTTGTTTCCCTTGGAGTCTATCCTTAGTCTGGGGGCAAGTCAATTGTCGATTGGTCTTCCATCCTCTCCACCTGGCTATAGGGAACCGGATAATGAGGAGACCTCTCTCTCTACTGTTCTTGATTCCTTGATACCCTTTATCCGAGATACTAATTCTACTGTACAACTACTTGTTTACCTTGGAAAGTCAGTCATTGAACCTATTGCGGGAAAAGGGGAGGCTTGTTGCTCGCATTCCACTACAGTAGGAGCTGGAAAGGAATTCGCTTAGTCTAGGGGCTTGGGCATAGAACACTCGTCAGTTAAGACTAGGAGCACTCGGAAAAAGTCAGCTATTGAGTCTACCCTTGATACTATCCCTCGCACGACCACCGAAGGTGGGGCACTTAGAGCTTTGAAGGCCCTGGCATGGGAAAAATAATGTTACTACTTTCCATCAATCTAAGGGGGACTGGAGGCATCCTAAACCTGGCCCCTGTTCGTTGTGTTTTGGATAAAACTCGTCCAAACATTGTTTTCTTTCATGAAACATTGGTTCATTACGACAAAGCTAGAAATTTCTTTCACACTCTTCGACCAACCTGGCTAAGCTGTGTTGTTAACTCAGTTGGAACTTTTGGAGGATTGTTGGTATCTTGGGATCCTAACTATTATGATCTTGTTCCCTTTCTTACATGTGGTGGGATTTTATTGACAGGATATTGTTTAGAAAGAAAAATGCAGATTTCACTACTAAATGCCTATGGTCCTTGTGTGGAGTGAAAAAATTTATGGGAACGGTTGGAAGATTCAGGCTTGTTGACACAAAAAAATTTAATTTTAGCAGGGGATCTAAACTTGACTCTTTCACCAAGAAAAATTTGGGGAGGAGCCACCACTCTGGGGTCATTAGAAGGATATTTCAAATCTTACTTTATTAATAACAAACTCATTGACATAGTTCCGGGGAAGGTTGTCCCTACTTGGTGTAACGGTCATTCTGGAGATGATTTTATTGCAAAAGGGTTGGACAAATCTTTCTTATCTGAATATTTTCTTGATACAATTGACATCTACAAAGCATGGGTGGAATATCCCTTCATTTGAGACCATGCTCTTGTCCTTCTTCCACTGGATTTGCCTCCCCTCTTTAAGGCTTATCCATTCAAATTTAACCCTTAGTGGAATAAGGATCAAGGCTTCTTAATGTTGGTTCAAATTCTCTGGAATGATCCAAAATACCTCGGTGAGGTTGGTAAACAAAAAAGACTAGTTTGGAAACTCAATTATCTAAAGGATAGATCGAAACTTTGGCAAAAGGACCGTAATATTAAATCAAACTCTCATCTTAGATGCCTGGAGAATGAGATTTCTCTTCGGTTACAAAACTTCCCGGATGGTACTCGTAATTCTATGGTGGATTCATCATTGAAAGATCTGGAACATGAAAGAAACAATGTACTTAATGAAATTGAAGAGCTCTGGTGCCTGAGAAGTCGTGCTATCTAGATTCAGAGTGGAGACCAAAACACTAAATTCTTCCATAAATTTGGGTTGTGAAGCATCTATCTAGGTGCAAAAATCACTATTAATATTTTATTGGATTAAGCATAACATCAATGGATTTTCCAATAATGTTTGTTTCGGAGAAAAGAAGAAGATATTGTCATGTGACACCATCTATGTCATATTGGGCTCTAAAGCACCTTACTACTCTCTGTGCAAAAATCACTATTAATATTTTATTGGATTTGGCATAGCATCAATGGGTTGACAATATCTATGTCATATTGGGCTCTAAAGCACCTCGATATACAAAATTCACTATTAATATTTTATTGGATTAGGCATAGCACCAATTGGTTTTCCAATGATGTATATATATATATATATATAGTCAAGTATGTATGTGACAACATCTATGTCATATTGTGTTGTAAGCACCTCTCTACTCTCTATGCAAAAGTCACTATTAATATTTTATTGGATTAGGCATAGCACCATTGGGTTTTCCAATGATGTTTTTCTTGGAAAAAAATAAGTCACACCAATCGTCATAAATTTAACTCATCCATTCATTGTGTTTGTTTCTTAGGTGGTGTACAAGTTCATATTTACTTTGGGGATGGTGGATGGTAGAGTGAATGTGTGCATTGTAGGTGGTGGAGTGAAGGTATGCATTTGTGCACACAAAATTGGGTTGCGATATGGTGTTAGTTGAACATTGCGCAAATGTACACTTTCACCTTGAAAGAGTAGTCGGTGAGGATAAAGGTGTACATTTATACAAATTAGATTGTGATTTCATGTCAATTGGGATCACACACAAATATATACTTTCATCTTAAAAAAAAGGGGTGGTGGAGAGGCATGTTGTAACAAATATTGAAATTTTGGCTTTGGGTCACTTAGGAGAGAAAAATTTATAGTGTTTAACTACCGAAAGTGCAGATGTGAGAAAACGGCCATTTGTCTGTCACGCGCATCACTGAATGTTCTCTACCTGTCATCTTCAGTCAAATAACGCCGAAATCAGCCCCAAATGCCACATCAGTATAACAGTCACAAGCCAACTCACGAAAAATCCAAAGACAAGTTTCATGTGAGAATCAAAGAAATATACCATATGTTCAAGCGTTGAGTCATAAGGAGAATGAATGGAAGCATTGGCAGTGGAACGACTGCATACACCGAGCATTAAGCCACATGGAGAAAAAGCTCACGAGTCCGAGTTTTTTGCTGTCGGGGATTTGGTCGACGTAGATATTTTAATAACTACAACATCGATCCCCAAATTCACTAAAGTATTAAATGATAAGCCGGGTCAAATAAAGATTAAGAAAGATTAACGTTAATAAATCTCATCGCAATTTCGCAATTCGGGATTTCTCGCGTCAAGTATTATCGAAGTCCCGACACTTAAATCCACGAAAGGTTAAATATTAATTGCTAATCGTGATTAATTAAGAGATTAAAGCAAATGAATATTGTCTAATTAATCCCATCACGATTTCGCGAATCGAGATTCCTTGGATGTCATAACTCTTGAGGACATGATACCCAAAACCTGAAGGCCCGAAAGAGTGCAATGTAAAAGCCGAAATATATTTCAGGGATTTTTCCATTGGAGATTTGGCCGACGTGGATATTTTAATAACCACTGCTTCGTTTCCCCGAATCCTGAAAACATGAAATCGGGACTCCAGTCATATGCAAAACTGCTTTAGAAAAACGCAATTTTCTTAGCCGTGGAGAGGTCGTTTTTCGTGTTCGAATAGTCGATCGACATCTAAAAATCCTAAGTTGTATAGTGGTGTCTTCATAATTTCATTTTGAGCTTGGTAAGGGAATCAAAAGTCCCCCGAAAGATGAGGTTCGTTTTCAGAAATGTGGCATTTTTTACTGTGCTAAGTCATCATTTTCAAATGAGGATTCTGAGCGAATGGAGTATCATTTTGAGAAACTGTTGGAGGATTTTGTGCCTAACACATCATATATCATTAGCCTCTCTCAGTTTTCCTATAGGTGTCACAGATTGGGAGAATCGAATCCATCTCCAAGCCCTAATTTTTTGATTTCATATTTTCCTGTTTTGACACATGTTTGTTAAATGCAGATTTGGGGAAAATGAAAATGGGTCTCAGGGAACTGAAAGAGATTTTTTCTCAGAATAAACAGATGCACAAAAGCCTCTTTCAGTTTATACATAGTTTTCGCGATGTGATAGATACAAAGCCATAAGCGCAACCCTAGTTTTCAGCAGTTTGGCCCATTTTCTATGGCAAAAAGTTTCAAGAATTGGTTGTAACTTTTGTTATCTTTTAGATTAGAGAGGATTTCGACCTCAATACATATATGAGGCATATTTGTAAAAGAAAAGGGGACAGGAGTAGTACTCCTGGGCGGTATCTTTCATTTTTATTTTAATAAAAGATTGCAGAAGCATGTTTTATCCATATCAAAGATTCTTGTGATGTTGCTTGCAGAGTTTGTCCAATTTCTTAGTTTTAATATAACTCCATATATCTTTTCTTCTCGATTTGTAACTGTTTTGTAATAGAATTCATCATCTGTTAGATGCTCTGTTGCAGACTAGTTATAGGTTGTTTCTTGCAGAGATCAAGGTTCAAAATTCATCCTTTGCTAGATGCTATGTCCCAACCATCTCTTTCCACTGATTTATGCTTGGAATTCACTCATTGCTAAGTGCTCCTTGCATTTTGATATGCTTTCTCTTTATTCTGTTGCCATACTTTTTATAAATCCTTCCCTCTGTAATCAACTTCTATCTCGCCTTTGCTCCATGGATTTCCATTGCCGAAACACTCTTATTACTTGCTTGATCATTTGGCTCCATGCCCAATGGACTACTTTCCGGTCCAACCCATCAACCCTAAAAACTTCAAAACTTTCTGTTATCCACAGATCTGCCCACTGTTAAGCTTATTTAACATCATGTCGTGACATATATTTGAGAGATCCCTCTCGGGTTGGAAGGGGCAACTTCTAATCAAAAGTGGTTCGTGGTTATCTCATAATTTACTTGCACGCAACCCAAATCAAGTTCTGAATGACAACTTATTTTTTCATTTAAAATGTGCTAAGGCTTGGCTCTGTTACAGCCTAGAACCAACTCTTGCGACAACAAGACAAAAGTGTGCATTTGTGAATGAGCATTTGTGAATAATGAGATGCAAATGTGCACATATACACACAAATACAATCCTCTACCCCTCATCACCACCATCATGAAATAAAGTACATTTATATACACTCTTTATATATATATATGAATTTATTACATTGATTTAACTATAAAACCTATTTTTTGAAAATGACATGATTTAATAATATTTCTTAAAAAAATTAACTTTACTTATAAAAAAAATAATAATAATAAAATATTTTTTTTCATTTTTATGTTTATTTTTCAATTTGCTATTGCTAAAAAAAAATAATAAATTATCTTCTTAAAAGACTTACACACATTATGTTTGATTATTACATATAAATAATCTAATTAATTAATTGTTATAAACATTATATAATATAATATATATTTATTTTATTTTATAATTTATATAAAAATAAATAAATAATTATTAAATAATTATAAATAAATTTTAATTTTTAATTATATTAAATTTTAAATAAATTTTCAAAATATTCCAAGAAGCAGAAAAACAAGAGTGAGAAATTTTAAGTTGAAGTTAAGGTTCACCATCATGAGATATCTCAAATGTCTCCTCACTAACAAATTTTATATTTGAGAAAGTAGGTGGAGGATATACATTATTCGAAGTTCACCATCATCACTCGTTCTCAACTATACACGACAAATTTTATATTTGAGAGTGTGGGTATTGGTGGGATTTTGAGATGTATTTTATTTTGTATGTTGTTATGAGATTTTGATAGGCCTTTTTGTCTAGTATGATGAAATGGTATTATTTACATAAGGTGTTTGAAAATGTGGGTATTGGTGGGATTTTGAGATGTATTTTATTGTGTATAATGTAATGGGATTTTGATAGACCTTTTTGTCTCGTATGATGAAATGGAAATGGTATGATGAGTGTGGGGATATAGGGATATATAAAAAAATGGATTATTTTTAATTAATCAATTTATTAGTCTTTGTCAAGTTTAAGTTTAAGAATTAATGTAATGAGTTTATTGTTGGTTTTGTATTAGTTTTATTTGATTCTTAAATATTTTTATTTTATTGGGTTTATGTTTTTTCAATTAAATAATAAAATTAAATTTATTTTTTTCATATTTATTGGTTATATAGTTTGAGGTTTTATTGTCGAATGAGATTCTTAAGATTCTTAAACGTCATTAACAGATATGTCAGAATCTATTAATATACATTTCATTAAATATTGTTTTGACAGAGATCGTGGCAGGTAGGTACATTGAATTTGGTTCTATTCCATCGATGACTTTTGTAATTTTCTTTTTTTGGTTAATTGGTTCACCCACCATGTTGTTGCTCCTTATCCACATTGTTTATTGCATTTGACTTCACAATGGTGACTATTTACTTACCGCATTTGACATCACAATGGTGACTATTTACTTACCGCCTTTGCTAATGCTTATGTTCTTATATTGTTCGAGCCTTGMAAATACTCTCTCGGTCGGGGGAGAGGTCACGAGTTCGAGCCTTGTGTCCCTGTGGTCATGGTTTAGCATCCCATATCATCCACGAAGTGGGGAAGTATCRGGTGAGTTTTCCGCAGGGAATTTCCCTCCCTGGAAAAAAAAATGTTCTTATATTGTTTGTAATTACCTGGAAGATCCATTGTTTATGTTAGATAATGTTTATGTACTTTATCTTTTGGAGTAGCTTCATYGSATCAATCGAGGTAACCTCGGAAGTTCCTACATGTCTACAAATTTTAGAATAAAATGTTATTATAGTGTCAAAATTTCAATTTGATATAGTTTTTTTCCTTGTTATTTCCATTACCAATAAGATCAAAATACCATGTGGGTAGTAGAGACGACTCTTAATCAAGGGATGCCAATACATACGAAAAATTGGTAAAGGCTTTCCTTCCTAGTATATTTTTCTTGCAACTCATTCCAAAAGATCATGGGATTGTAGGATAGGAAGATTATGTGGGTAGTTAAGATGACTCTGACTAAAGAGATGTCAATACAAATGAAAATTGGGTAAAGGTTTTCCTTCATAGTACATATGTCTTGCAATTCATTCTAGAAGTTTTTTTGTTATTGGAATCCTTACTTAAGATTTGGCAAACTTTATATATATTGAAACAATAATGCATTGAATCCCTAACCTAGGGAAGAAGTATCACCATTCCACCCTTAAAAAAATGATAGCATTAGTAATCGGTGAAATATTGGAAAAAAAAGATGAACTATAACATTTATACTCTTGGTTTTCTAAAAATCCTAATTCAATAAAGAAAAAAGGCATTTTTCAGAAGATTTCCTTCAATCCATGAAGTCTCAATGAATAAAAATGAAAAAAAAATCCATAACTTGAATGCTATTTTCTCACATTCGTGATCACTAGGGATTTTCACATTTAGAATTTTTGGAGCCAAGTGCACGGAACATTCATCGACCTAACCCCATAGCAATATGTACAATTAAAAATTAGCATGTCAGTTACTTTCTTTCTCTATCCTAGCGCATTGTATCACAACTGTGGCATTGAATGGCCTTGTAGCAAGTAACATAATATTTGGTGGCACACAACGTTGATGTTTAACTTGGGCATGTGTCTAAGTATTGATGGGATTACAAATGTATTAAAGTCCTTACTAAGTGTTACATTTCCCAATCATGCTTCATACATAGTATATCTCTATAATCAACATTTAGGTGCATGTGTTGGACACTTGTACACTTGATTATATATAAATAATATAACTACATTTGTTGGCCCTTGGTTATGGAAGGTTGCGAAGATTAAGGAAAGAAGCACGAAGTGCGAACTGTGCGGAAGACAAGTTGACTGAGATTGGGTCAAAGTGACCAAAAGATCAGAAAAGACGGAGAAAAGTAAGAGAAAGCAAGTCGTTGGATAGGGAGAGTGAGGAAGATAGATTGGCAGGGAAGATGGATCGTGGACGACTCAACAAGCGAAAAAATCCACCAATAGATGCTTTGGATCACCTCGCAAGAAAGAAGGAAAGATAGGCTGGCGAAGCCCTGAAAACGCGGGTCAAGTTGACCTAGGGTTTTAGATACCTAGGGTTTTGGTGTTTAGGGTTTTGACACCTAGGTTTCGGCCTAAGGATGCCTGAGAGTCATTGTAATGTATAAATAAAGGTCTAGAGGACCTGGGATCGAGTTGTTGTTGATTGATTTGTCATTCGTGCACGTTATGAGTGAGTATTTTTGTTGTGAGAGAGAAGTGTTGTGGGACAGAGAGCATTCTTATATTGTACGATCTTCAACTGGGTGCGAAGATCAACCCTGCAGTTGGGTGCGTAGGGAGGGAAGATAGAGAGAAGAGAAGAGATAAGAGAGAAGGAGAGAGATATCTATGAGCTAAGTGCATATAGAACTGTATGATTTCATCTAATATATTATAAAGCACAATTCTGTGGATGTAGCCCTAGGGAGAGGGTGAACCACGTATATCTTGTTGTTGTGTGTGATTGATGTTGTGTTCTTTTGTTCTATGATATACTGTTAATGCATTATAGTGTTAGAAATGATTTATACCGTGCGAAGTAGGCTTAAGAAAGAGAAAGAGTAGCTAGATCTGTGTGAGAGTGTTTCCCTGGACCCCCTTTGCATTTCCTCTGGTTGTAGACACATGTGTCCTACAACCCCCTATTGCTACTTCGGGTGAAACTGTATTTGCTTCGCAGGTGTTGCCGAAAGGGCCAGTAGTTAGGGCTTGTTGGTGCGCTGTTAGAGCTGAACCCTAGGTCTACCCCTGTGCCAACAAATGGTTCCGTTGCCGGGACTAGGATCTTCTTGAGGGAATGTCAAGGTGGTTTCCATCGAAGACAAAGATTTAGAAGTGGATAGAAGAACAAGAGAAGGAATTCGTTGAAGCTCAGAATAAGAACCCTAATCTTAGTACAAAGGATTGGCTGGGAAGGTATATCTTTACTAATATACATGATATTTTCTTTGGAGGAATTCATAAGGAACTATACGAGTGGCTAGCCATATTAGCAGATACCCAATTTGAGATCAGACTCAGACTGCCTATGGTTTGGACATCAACGCTGATCAAGAAGGTAAAGAGAGTTGATAACGCCGTGTCAAGAGCAATAGATCACTGGTTTGATAGTACCATTGGAGGGCATATCACTGAGTTTGTTATTGATAGAGTAGAATCATATAGCCAAGAAGAGAGATATTTCTTTAAGGGATCGAGAGGAAAATTTTTACACTTCTTGAAGTTGAAGATCAAGATGCTATTGCATGAGAAGAACATCTTGAAGATACAGTAGTGGGTTAGATTGAAAAAACTAATGTTCAAGAATTCATACAGTGACAACGACACAGAGGTTGGACACACGTGTAGTGGGAGAACTTTTAGAGAAGTTTCTTTGGTGGAATTGTTTGAGCAGAATCACAAACCACTAGCACAGGAGAAAGGGTTCTACAGTGGAAAAGAAGAAGAGCTACTAAACGAGGAACATTCAGAGTCCACTAGGGAAGAAGAAGGGAAGACTGAAGAACCTCACCGAGAAGAGCTAGAAACTTCAGGAACTACGTAGACTATTGAAGTAAGTACTATTACACCTCTTGTTGTTTTAACAACATTAAGTAACCAGAGTAACCTAAGTTATCAAAACACTCAGAGAACTGGTACAAGAGGTTTAGTGCATACTCAGTCAGGAACCCTAGGAAGATATATGGAAGATGAGATGAGGTTACCCACCTTTAGGGGAGATGGATATGAAGATACTGATCAACATTGGTTCTTATGCGAAGATGTATGGAGTATTAAGAATGTCACCGATGAAGTTGTTAAGAGAGCTCAGTTTAGTACTACCCTAAGAGACCGCACACTAAGCTGGTACATGAAGTTCATCCAAGGAGTTGTCCAGCCAAAACCACTGAACGAGATCAAGTTTGTGTTGATTGCAGAATTCAAGAAGCCCAAGTCAGAGTCGCAGTGCATCACAAAGTTGAAAGAAATCAAGTAGAAAGTAGCTAAACCTATTTGGGAGTTTGATCAGAGGTTTAAGACCTTGACATGCCATTTGAGTTTTCATATTCCAGAAAAAAAAAATAAAGAATGGTTTGTTGCTTCCTCTTACCACACATCAGAGTCCCTCTGATGCAACAAAAGACCGCTTCGCAAGATGAGGCATTGGAGATCACCATGAAACTAGAATCAACCCCTATGGGAGACTCCAGTTCAGGTATGAGTCAAATTTTGATTCAACTAACTAGCTTATCACTGCAGGTCAAAGATAAGGAGCACTATCCCCTATTTCATGAGTACTTGGCTTCAGGAGCCCTGAGCCCTTTGAAGCAGGTTACTCTACCTTGGTGCGAGGTATGTAGAAATAGACATCGCCTTGGAGAATGATATTACATGCAAAATTATATCCATACACCTACCAACCTTTACTGCACATTCTATAAATCTATGGAGCATGATGAGAAAGATTGTAGGGATTATGACCTCTTGGATGAAATATCAAGAGACACATATAGAATTCAAGGTGAAGTACAAAAAGAAGGAAATACTACATAGTTTAACTCCCCAGGAAGAGGAAACTTCAACCCTCGAGGTGGATTTAGAGGAAGAGGACGAGGAGGAGGTATGGGCCCCGATCGAGGTCAGATCATTTGTTATAAATGCACACAACCAAGTCACTTGGAAAGTGATTGTCAGAACCCTTGTACCACTTGCAGTTACTGCAACTCATTTGAACATGTCATAGAAGATTGTCCTGCGCTATTAGCCAAACTTCAGGAAATACGAGGAGGGAACCAACAAGTACAACTAATATCAGTAGAATCTCACGAAGTGGATACTAGAGTCACTGTTATCACTAGAGGAGGCGCTGCTATATGTTACACATAAAAAATACTCACTTTGATAGTGTCGCAAGTGTCGTCATTACAAGGGTCACAAGTGTCGCATTTTGCTCACAAGTGTCGCAAGTGTCAAGCAAAGCATACTGCCATGATGCCTATGTCATACTTATAACGACATCAAAAAGACACTTGAAACACCTCAAACACTTGATTTGGAAGAAGAGGAATGGTTAATTGGAGTTATGTACCTCTTTCCATCTGAAAGAACCATTGAATTTGGGTTTTTAGAGGAGAGCTCTCCCCTATACCTCTCTTAGGAGTGATGGCGTCCCCCTATGCACTATATGGGAGAGTTATAACACTCCCTCTACCCTTTTGGAGGAGCGCTACTGCTGGTGGGAGTGTTGGCGCCCCCTAAACCTTACTGGGGAGTGTTATAATGCTCTGACAACCTTTTTAAGGGAGCGCTACCTATTCTGGGCAACAGTTGGTTTGTTGAGAAGAATTGGGAAAATATCTTTTCAATCTTGGAAGGAATTTGGATTTGAATCCCTAGTCCAGCCATGATCTTAGGGAAGATCCCTAACTCAAGGAGAAAAATCCTCAACTCACCCCAATGATATCTCAAGTGGTTGAGCCTCTCCAAGGCTATATAAGCAAGCTTTCTCATGGTGAAAAGGAAAACTGGATGGAGAATGATACCAAACTTATGATCTCATAAGTGATATTTGGAGAAGGGATGAGAATCATGAAACCTATGATCTCATAGGAAACACACAGTGAAGTGGAGGCTAATCAGTGAAGCTATCGTCATTCCGATCATGGAGCTTTTGAGAAAGGGTTAGGCATGGAGAACTTGACGAAACTGCTACATTCCATCTATCGCTGTAAGTAACGTTTTGTCCTCATTAATGTAATATGCTTGGCCTTTTCTTTATAATTTGTGTTTGACATTACATGAATTTGTCTCTAAGTAGATAGGTTTGCTTCGAACTAATCTCGATAGAATAGGAAGTGGTTGTACTTTGTTTGTCTACAGGGCTTATCAAGGAGCTCAAGATTGGAGTTCAACTCAGAGCGTGCAGGGAAAAACACCGGTAAAAGGTACGTCTTTCCTCCTTCATCTTCATGCATTAGTTTGTGTAGACCTAAAAGGAAGTCAGTGACCATGATAAGCACTTTCTATCTTAGAGTTAAGAGTCTATCTCTTTGAGGAGATCTACCTATCCACAGGAAGATTTTCCTTCAACAGAAATTGGCGACTCCACTGGGGAATCGAATCGAAACTTTTGGTTTTGATTTTTCCTCATAGACCTTGTCTTACCCTTTATTATTTTCAGACCTTTTTTGCCCCATTTGTTTGATTTCATATGCTGATTGAGTCTTTACCCCATCACATTCAGCTTGACTGTCAAAATTTGACTGAAATTTTGTATTTTTGGACATTTTTATGAGTTTTTTAAGCCTGGCACCCCTGTGCCCATGTTAGCAGAGCACCAACACTCCTTAAAGGTGCTGGAAAGAGATTTATAATGCCCTTGTGTCTCTTACACCAGAGCACCAACCCCTTTTTGCACAAAATCTTTTCAAAAATTGCATTTTTTGATGTCTAGATCCTGTTTTTTCACTTGCTGAGATTCTTTGTGATTCAATGCTTCTTCCCATTTAACTTTGATATCCCTCCTTCTGAGAAATAAGCACTTTGGTATTCAGAGTTGGTGGCCTTCTTAATTATTTTTGAGTTTTTGCTGTTGAGAACTTGGAATCGATCCACTGCCTTTTTCTCTCTTGTCTGACTGAGCAGAAACTTTGGTGAAGGACATCAGAAGTTTACAAATCTTCTCATTTGGTTATTTTTTGTGGTCATTATTCTTGAACATCTCTCTTTTGTGTGAATTGTTTGATTTTGATTTGTTATCTTTTGTTTTCTGTTTGCTTCTTGTTTCAATCACAGCAAGAGGGTGTGTGTTGTGTGTGCGAAATCTGACCATACTTGTCCGAATCTCCTTGGTCTGAAAGGGTAGTTGGTAGGAGAAGTTTTTTGCATTGAATTAATCATCATTCGCATACAAATGACAAAGACACATATTAGTGATTGGTTTTCATATTATAAGGTATTTTTGAAAATGTTTTATCATTGCATTAGATTCGATTGAGAATCGATTGATAGAGGACATTTCATATTAGTGTTTGAAAGTGAAAACGACTCTTTCTCTTTCCCTTAAATAGGTGTTCATTGAAAAGAAACGATTGCTTATCATCTTTCATGCATTTTTTTTGGGAATTGAGTCCTCATTCCATCAGTTTCACTTTCGTGCACCCTTTGAGTAAAGAACAACTGTAAAATGAACGCTAATTAAAAATTATCTAGAACATTTTTTAAAGAACAATTATAAAATGAATGCTAATTAAACATTATCTAGAACATTTTTTGTTTTTAGGGTCTTCCAACATGAGACTAGGGTTAGCACTTTGGATTAGGCTTTTCGTGAGTAAAACTCCAGAAAAGTTTTCGCTTTCAAACATTAAACCTTCCTCGAAGCTAGGAGTCAAACCAATTATCGGATGTTTTTGGGATCCCCCTCTCACGGCTCCATTCGGGTGAATTCACATGTAGATTATCCCTCCGGTGGTTCAACTCCAATGCTTTGTAGTGTGTTCGGATCGTATATATTGGGGGCCTTGGAGGTATACCCACACCCGTGTGGGAGCCCTCGAAGCTGATTTTGACTTCATTCCACCCATAATGCTTTTGGATCTGACTATCGACCGTAGACTCCCGGTGGACTCATCATGTAATTGGTATGTCTTAGTTTCCATAATCTTTTATACTTACACAAGGTGACGGCGGGAAGGGAAGTTCAATCGTAGCATATTGGTCAAACTCACTCGGCTCCTTGAAGGGTGTGTGATGGAAGCTTGCACCAAGGTGAAAGTCCGTTAAGGTGTCGCCATAACTGCTCCACTATATCTCTTCTCAACTTGATCACGCGACGCTGGATTTCATCACCAACTAGTACCATCATTGAGACAAGGTTTTGTTTGCCATCTCCCTAGATTTTATTAGCTACGAGATATTTTTGTTAGTTGATTTTAGTGTGTTGCGTGTTTTTCTCCACAATTGTCTATATAAAGTTCGGCTTCATCAATGATGCAAGGGGCTAAGGCTATCAACTCCTTACCTCCTAACCTCCGTAAGACAACTACCATAGAGAGAGGTAGAAAATCAATCTATCGCTGGAAGTGCTATTGCTCCAAGTAGATAACTCATAAGGTTCTTTGGTCATGGTTGAACATCCCACTACATATGTGTCGGTAACCCCCTCTTTAACGAATTTTGGTTCATGAGTCCCTTTGGGAACGCCATAGAAGAAGAGATCCCACGACACTGAGAGGATCTTTACCAAACATATATGGGATCCACTGTAACCAATATTTCTGGTGACGAAAGTATAGGGACCTGTTCGGTCCTAGCACTACGTGCAGAAGTCCAACTTACACTCCGCTTCTGCTTCAGATGGGAGGACTTCATCTAGTAACGATCTCTATGAAAATTTCAATCCTTTTCTGGAGTAACCTTCTTTCAACTCTCTAAGTGACCCTCCTATTGAAACATGACCATTCGTTCAAACCATGAATCACCCATTCGATCATGTTATTAACCCTACTGTTACACTAACACAATTCCATCCTAATGTTTGACTCATCACCTTTACTCATCCCCAAAGCACTTCAATCTCTACCCCCAAGCTTTCACAAGATTTCCACGGCATAGCCCACATGTTCTGCATGATCCTGTTGGGACATCTTATCACTCGAGAACGCAGACCCTCGCTGTCCAAACACAATTGACTGGAGGGAAACCACCATCCAATCAACCTTTCCCTCCTGGAGGACTACCCCCTTCCATGGAGGGCATACCTCCTAACAACCCACTTTTCATGCTCCTCGTGGAGGGCAACCTCCATTTTCCAATCACACCCCGGTCATAAATCGGCCGGTGTGGGGCCAACCCTCTTTTGTTGGAAACCCTTCACAGTATTGGGGAGTATCTTTAGGAAGCACTTTTACTCAACCCCATGTTGGGGAGAACTCATATAATAACCCACTAGAAGGAGTATCAACTGCCCCTTCTTAACATCTTACGGGAAATCTTATCCCGGTGGTATCCAAAATACCACCTGGATTTCTCTGAGACCACAATCTTATCCTCCTCATGGGCCTCATGTGTATCCACCTCCTGGATCTAATCCTTACCCTCCTCAAAGGAAAAATGTTATCCTCCTCACAGAAAAAGAAACCACTCGGCCTATAATGTTCGAACCCACCGGGTTATGCCAATGTTTCTCATGCACCATCTAACCCTTCTTATCCCCGGGCTAACAACAACTATATATGTAGGAGGACCTACTGGTTACATCTATCCACCTAACCCATTCTATAGTCCTACTAGTGTTCCTATGTTGCACCAATATCATTCGGTGACATTAACCTAATAACCACTTTCCTATGGTCTCCAGATCTCCTAGACTTATCTTGCTAATCCACATCCTATTTCATTCAATCGGTTTCATTACCATGCCGTTGAAATTTGATGGAAACATTGGCGAAGATCCGAACAACCATATGATGATCTTCCATTTGTGGTGTTCATCAAACTCCCTATGGATGATTCTATACGCTTATGCCTTCCAACTAACACTTACCGGACATTCAGCAAACAAAGTGGTATATTGACAATTTCACGATTCTTTTCATTATTTCAATTCCCTTTCCATGTATTTACTCATGCACTTTCAACTACCTAATCGCTACGAGACGTAATCAACTTCCTTGACCTCCCCTTCGGCTAAACTAACTCCGTATCTCCACCATATTCATGAGGAGGTGATCAATCAAGGATGATCAAGGCGCTTCATTCCCACATACCATTGGCTTAAATGGAGCATTTCAAATCACTCGACGCCGCAAGTAATGTCATGGGTGGTGCGGTCACAGAACAAGCCCGGCCCCTCAATACTTAGGTTTATTCCCAATCCGTAATTTTGTATGATTTGTCAATGTTGCTCGAAGCACACTCCATCCTTCTTTTCATCCTCATCTCATGGATGGTGTTATCGGTTCGGCTCTATCAAAATTCCCATACATGGAACAGGATCGATATTATCTGTCGCTAGTATTTTTGTTGACAAATGATTTTCATTCTCGCAAATAATTTGAAAATAAAGAAATAAAAGAAAAAAGAAAAAGAAAAAGAAAAGAAAAGAAAAAGAAAAAAGAAAAAAGAGGGCATAAAAGAATTGAAATAAAAACCCCTTACGTAATAATAACTTGGTCCATACCCTTCAAGCTTGGCCGTTCTTTTAAATTTGATGCTGATAGGGTAGAGAATGAATTTGGCTAAACAATTTAATCTTAGCCAAGTGTCTAGGTTAGATTAGTGAATAAATCTGGCCGTGACTGCCTAACTGCTAGATAGCCCTAGGGTGGAGTAATTTTTAACCCAACAGTTTAATTTGGGTTAGTTGTCATAGGAAACTAGTTTAGAACATAGGTTAGTGGCACCGTTTCGCTCCAATAAGGCTTGATGTAGGTGTTGCACCATGTTTCAAATGCTTAAAGATAGTTTGGTCGAAGTCCATTGGTGGTTTTATTCAAAAATACGGGAAATAAACCATAAAAACGCTTTTATCCTAAGTTTCTTCTTCCCAAGGCATAGTTCTCCACTTCATTTTATGCTCCCCCATTTCGACACGGTTCCGACGTCGATCTACTCTGCGTACGTATATCTCGACCCCACCGCTCGGGATTTTAATCGAGGGGGTCCGAATAGGTAATAAGATTTTGCACACATCTGGAAGGCCTGTGGATCTAGCTTAAATCAACGGCTCATACTGATTCGACCCCCGTCCGCTCGGCTTCTTTAATGGAGGGGAGTCCTAATGAGTGATAAAGAGCTTGATCTAATGGGCCGTAAAAACAGCGTAGATCAATGGCTCATTAGCCGGATTTCACTCCGGATGACTGGCTTAACCGAGGGCTAACCTAATGGTAATCTCCCTCTAGCGGGCCCATAGTTACATATGGCATAAATCTATTGGTCCCGTGGTCCCGGCCACCATCCGTTATCCGACAGCCCCACATGTTCCACTTGTTCCTGAGTTATGTCCCATCCCATAACTCATGTCAGTCCCTGTTGTCAGTCCACCACCCCTTTCACTCATGAACAACACCTTATTGCGACTTTCACCTCCAAACCCTAGCAGCCATGTCACCCGTCCATATGTTTTAGCCACCGTCACCTGCCATCTCACCCCTAAGTGGCCCGTTGTTCATTTATCACTGGATAACATATCCGTTATCCAGCTGACTGCCTCCCGCCTCGACCGACCCTTCATTTTAAATAAAACTACCGTTATTTCGCCTACTTTCGCTATTCAACCGTCACACCAGAGAAACTCATCGATTGCTACATCCCGTCTCCTTCATCCACATTCATTTGACCCCACTAACTTTGTGTTTATTGCGGGTAATGTTGCAGAAATGGCTTCAAAGCCCGCATACAAGCGTATGGAGAGGAAAACCTTTTCTCCCTCCTCCTCCGGTCGACTTGGATAAAGTCCCTCTGGTTGACAAAGACCGATTGATCGTAGATACCCAATGTGATTTCAATTTATCAGACCTCCAATCATGGCTCAAAGAAGTTTTCCTAGACTAGAGTGATGAAATTGGACTCTAGGAGTCCAATTTCTCCCTTGCTACCTTTTTCCCCAAATCCACCATTCTCGACTCCCCCTTAAATGCCAAGCTCACTATATTCTCAAACAAAGAGCAGTTGTCTCCTCATCCGAAGAGATCCTATTCCTCATCACACCCAAATACATAGACCAAATGATGCAAATTCTCGCGTTTTAATTTCGGCGGTGGTTCCTTTCAACTCGAAATCCCACAGAAGTTGTATCGAAGATGAATTTTCCCTGCAAAGAGTCACAAATATTCGATTTTCCTTCCCACCGGGCCACCCCTTCCACAACTCTTGCACTGGCTTCAGTCTGTTCTCCACCAAGGGAAACTATGTCATTTCTTCCCTTTGTGCTTTGCTATGGTACTATTCTCCTCAACGGGGTGATGAGCCCATTTTGGGTTTTCTATCCATTTCTCCACCGATGAAAAGCCCACCACCCGCCGATTTCGAAGACCTTCTTTAAGGACAATATTCACAAAATGCTCATGAATTTTGGGAAACGTATGTATGTTCAGATACTCGTCTATACTCGCCTACATGTTTGTTTTCTATCAAGCGTGATAATTTAGTTTTTCCATGCAGAAATGGACGCAGATGGAAGGCCTCATCTAGTCACAGCATGGACCTCTTTATTTAAGCATAACTCATACGAATATAGTTTCAAGGCATTCATCGACCGCTCTACCACCACAGGGCATGTTGAGCGGCGTGCCCGGTGCCTTGAATAAAACGCATCTAAGTCCAGAGAATCTCGTGATTCTGACAACACAAAGACCGAGGATTGGTACCGGTATCAAAACCACACCGAGATCGAGTATTTAGTGCGAGTAACTCTACAAGCCGCCAAAGCAAAGCTCAGAAGAATCTTTATGCTAGAGTATATAAGACAAATCATGAATTCATATGACATCCATTTTGTATCCCTAAAGAAAAGCAAAGAACTTAGAATCATATGACATTGGTCTTCATCCGGCAATGTCATGGCGCTAGAGAATACGGACCTGGATGTCGAGAGTTTTTCTTAAGTTTCCCATGGCATGATGATCCATGTGGGATCATCTCAGAGATGAGTGTGAAGAACAAAAACATCCCGTGCGTTCATGAAGCTAAGCCCGAATTGAGAAATTCGCCAATCGTGACCGGTAGGGTACCGACAATCTTTGGTCGGCGGGAACAACAGTTCCTCAACCATCAGCACAATTAAATCTAATTCATGCCAAAAGTCCCATGGTGCTACCTCGACAAGAATTATCTCCTCATGTCATGGAGGTGTCGTCCGAAGAGTTCCAAATTGCACATGAAGAGGCCCAAGACAATTTCAACTCCTGGCCCTACGGGGGAGAAAGAAGCCCCGCCTACCACTGTGGTCAAGTCTATCATCCCACCTTTCATCTGAAGCCTATATCAGGGCATCACCCCAACAGCTCTATGGAAATCATCAGACTCCCCACTGGACACTCCGTCGCGCAAGACTGGGCCCAAGTTGAGCATTTTCGAAGTACGAGCTGATCAAGAAAAAAATCAGACCCTTACCAAAGAAGCATTTATGCTCGGCTTGAAAGTAGATTATTGAATACACAAAGATAGTCAAGAATCAGATTTGACATATCGAAAAAGGCGTGTGATGCACATGGCTTTCCTCCAAAGCAGTACCCCGGAATTCTTGGCAGGATCAAAGACTACAAGAGGGCTACCCTTCACCTTTTGCATCTAAGGATTGATACACCTGCCAGACGATGGATCCGCAAAATAGACGGGGAGATGGTATTCCACATTACGCATGCTTCTACTCTCGCGTACCAAATTGCGTGTCGCCAACAATGCTCAAACGCGCTAAGCCGAGAAGATATCGCCCCTTAGAAGGGGATAATAGAATCAAGAAGAGGAGTTGGTCCTCAAGACCGGCTATGATCCTTCGAACATCAAATTGGCAGAAGAGATGATAAAGAAGAATAATGCGGATATTGCCTCTTTGAGGAAACAACTAAGCTCCCGCCTATAGAGGACTCGCAGGCGAAGGAGGTAGCAAAGAAAGAAGGCGAAGGATGAAATGCTCAAGTCAGCCATGGAGAAGAATGCGCAACTAAAGGAAATGGAAGCTGCGATGGAGAGATTATTAAAAGAAAAGGAGCATAGCCTATCGAATTCATTCCATTGAGTGCCATTACAATTTCAGGAGAAATCACAGCATCAGTGACAGCGGTCCCATCCGCAACTCCATTGACATCACAAGAAGGTACAACGTATCTCAACACCAAATCCATTATTGGAAAGATGAACCCTCGGTAGGAGACAGAGATCATTAGGTCGAAAGGAAGTTGAGAACCTCCGTGAACTCAAACTTCCTCTTCCGCACTGCCTCCAAAGAAAAGCATGTAAATGCAACATCTCGCTGTTGCCAGCCATACCCAAAAGCAAACAAGCATGTGGAAGACTTTGGTTGAGGTTAAGAGAATGTATGGACAAACATCACAAAGATAAATGAGATATGGCCCATGATACATATTATGTTTGAGCAGAATGAGTTGGTCTAGAGGAGAAAACATGCCATTGAGAAGATCAAAGTAGAATTGGGAGATAGACCAACCCAGGCAAATGATATCATCATCAAATTCCCCTCAATTCTAAGACCGAGAAGAGCTTGTAGAAGAGATGAAGATAGAAGACAAAAAAGACCATCCTTAAGGTCAAAAGAGTTTTGACCAAGAGAGGATTAATGCTTTAACCGAAGAAAAGTTCAGACCATGGACCTGGGGTACAGAGATTCTTCAAGAAGATCGAGGCTCCTTAAGAAAGGTCTCCCTGGCCCTCAAGGTTATTAATGATAGTAAACCGCGACACCCTGCATTACAAAAGAGATTATCCGGTGTCCAAGGATAGCGTTCGCTAAAGTTTGCGTGCATACAAGGGAGCATCACCGCCAAAGCATTCCCCGATGTGCCCTTCAGTTGGACATCATTGTCCAACACGAGATTTCATACATATTTCTCACTAAGCCCACATTCGCCAAGTATACGTAAATGGACGAAGTGTATCCGAGACTGCTCAAAGTCACTATGCCTAGCCACCTCGTGCTGGAGGAACTCTATGATCTAATTGATTAGTAGATGAGTTGTCCTAGTCCAGTCATTTGTCCAGTCAGATGAGTTCTTGCAAAGGCTTCATCAACGGCCCACCCAAATCGTGCGCTTCACCAAGTCATCACAATTTTGAAGTTTAAGAGATTTGTTAAATTAGTTAGTCTAAAAAATAGAATGAGCACGTTCTGATCAGTTATGACAAGAACGCTTGTAATTTGAATTATAAATACTTCACCTTTGAAGCATCAAGGGTTGTTGACGAGAATTGAGGGACGGGAGGAATGAGAAGGATGGAAAGGAATGAGGAATGGATGGAAGGATGGATGGCTAAAGGATGGATGACGGAAGGATGGACGGGCGAAGGATGGAAGGAGGGAGGATGGGAGTGGACTGAAAGGAGGAGCCTGGAAGGACGGAATGGAATGGATGGATGGACGGAGACGGAGTGGAGAAAGTGGGGGAGGATGGATGGAGGATGGACGGATGGATCGGAGAAAGGAGCCCGGATGGATGGATGGAAAGGATGGAAGGAAGGACGGAGGTGGAGCCCGGATGGATGGACGAATGGAATGGAATGGAGGAGGAAAGGACGGACCAGGAAGAGGAAAGGAAAGATGGAAATGGATGGATGGACAGGAAAGGATGGATGGTTGGCGAATGGATGGATGGATGGACGGAATGGATGGAGGAATGGATGGACGGAGGAGGAAGGAAGGATGGAGGAAAGGAAAGGGATGGATGGAATGGCAATGGAGGAAAGGAGGATGGAGGATGGAAGGATGGATGGAAGAAGGAGGGATGGATGGAAGGATGGAAGGACGGATGGATGGATGGAATGGAAGGAATGGATGGATGGATGGATGGAAGGATGGATGGACCGATGGAAACATTCAGATGGAATGGATGGAAGGAATGGAATGGATGGAATGCCTCAAGGACTTCTCAAATTTCCAGCCATTATCCGTGAAATTAGACTTCTAGGAAACCACTAGTACTTTTGGGACCGTGCGACTTCAATGGCGTGCCTCCTTACATTCGGACAAGGTTTACATCATTGACCTGATCGAATGATTCCATGACGCTCAAATTCACTTCATCCATTCCACATTCATTGGAAATGTACCAGGAGTAATTCGGAATCAATACTGACATTAATGGTGATCTCCTCACGCTTTTATATAATGCTTTACATCATTGACCGAGACATAATTCATGGTTTCGCCATGTTTGACATCGTGGACATACTTATTCACATGGTTAGATTCATACCATCTTGGGATCATAAGAAGACCCCGGGTTGCGATCACTCTAATATGTAATTTCTTTCCGTGCCGTAATGGAGTTTCTCTTGAACCATGACACATATACTATCACATAGATCCACTTTGTATTGGTCATGGCTATGTATTGTCATCCCGTAGATCCACTATGTATTCCTCATGGCTACATCAGCCAGTCATAAGAGTATAGATCCACACCGTATCCTCGGTGACTATACCTTTTATAAATACAATTATGGATCAGCAGTGTATTTTATGACAAAATTGTTAAATTTCCAGAAGTTTGTGTTTTAAGGCTATAAAACACACCGCCTAGGCATCCGAAAGTGATAATACTTTAAAAGCTAAGAAACGTATGTAGAAACTAGATCGTAGCCTGGCCAACCTGCTCGCCTTTGCTTCCTCGCTACTTGGATGGTTATGTCATGCTCAATCGCTGCCCACGATCATTATAACTCGGTTCTATTTGTTGCAATTTTTAAGATGGTATTAAAAAGAGTTAAAGCAATGTCAGTTTGGTCTTTGTAAAACCGGTTCTAATGCTTTTTCTAATGCCTTCCGCCAAGTTAGGATCACATGGTGATTGAAATTTTTATATGTTTGTAAAAGGATTTTTATAGGTTTGTTACTTCCGCATATCTCGGTGAGATAGTGTTGGTGAAATAATCTCTTTAAAACTTAAATTCAGGAAATGAAGACACAAGCAAGGCCATTTCTTGGTTCAGTGACAATTATGAAGTAATAAACGATAAAAAATAACACGTAGAAATATAAGGTTTTAATCAAGAAAGAATCTTATATTTCCATTACAATAAAAAAAGGAACGCTACTTAAATAAAAGAAAAATAATATTAAGGAACGTATAATACAGTGTCTTAAAATTATTGAAATATACTGTGAAAACCGGTGAACATTATCGTTTAACATCCAAACCAATTTGATACCATAAACAATAATTGTATATAATTCCAAATTGATTCACTTCCTAGAAATGCACATACTAAGAAGAAGAAAAAATTTAACAAATGAAACTAGAGAAGGATAGAAACATATAGTTCAATCAATGACAAGATCCACAATCTTGTTGTGAATGATATTCCGATAAACTTTAAACATCATACAAAATTATCTTTTTTCCCAAAATTTCCAAGCCCGGTTTCAAACTTCACCAAATCATATATTTATACATTTCTCTTATCCATGTACCGTTGGTAAATAACCAACTTTCCTAATCTTTCTCAAGCCAGTAATAGACTAATGTCAACCTATAATTTATTACAAAATACTAACTATAGAAATATTTACAAAGTTTTAAATCATAGGAAAACTTTCTTTATATGCTTCAGTTGCTTGAACATGTCTTTCTAAAAAGTTCACCCTCAAAGCCCTAGGAGCCTCGGGTATCTCATTAGCTTCAAAAGAGAAAACTTCTTTGTAATCCTGGAAACTGGTGTGTAATTGCTTTCTCTATAGATTTAACTTTTTCCAGCTTTGAACCGAAGTTATCATTAGCTTCTCGATTTCGGCCATATTGATTATTTTGATATTTGAAATTTCACCTTCTTTCTCCTCCTTCTTCCTTTCCTTCAGCTGATAATTGGCACGTCAATCTCTCCTAATGAATTGATAAACCTTCCGGCTCTGATAAAGGATTATTTCCTTTTCAATAGAATCAAAAATCTTTTGGCACTTTTCATTGACATTTTTTGTGATCTTTTATAACCCTCCACAAGTTTGTTTCCAAACTTTTATCATTGCCTCTTTAATCTGCTCTGCAATAGACAACTTTGTGGTTTTCCAATTTCCTCATTCTATAAAGCAGTGAGTATCTTTTGAAAATAATTCCTTACCACTGTAGCTTCCATTTCTTTTAACACAACCTCGTCCAATGATCTTTTAGATTCATAAAAATAAATCTGGATGGTTTCCAGATTGCAAATACCTTTTGTTGTTCTTTCTTTGAAGCTTTTTAAGTGCCATGCAACTATATGTTCACCAGCTTTGTGTTTAGTATCTGAATAGTATGATTCCGAAGTGAACAAGAAATGCCAAAGGTGCAGCAACTCAAAGAAGAGGATACACTCTGTGTTTACTTGGATTCCTGTAGCAGAGCAGGATTCAACTTCAAAATAATGTAAACTTTTCTAAACATTATTTCAAATATAGGATAAAATCTTCGAGATTTGTTCATCCGTTATGAAATAAATGCGAAAGATATTCTCGATAATATGCATTTAATTTTTGTACCTGAGATTTTCCAATATAATAGAAACTTGTCGTATATAGATCATTTATTAAAAGTTTGAAACTTTAAACCTCGCTTTCTCGAATGATTTATTATCGGTAATCTAACTTAAGTTTGAAAATGCTTTCATCTGGGTTTCAGAACTTTCGATGTCAAAAAAATAAATCATCGCAAAACACCGGACAGTTCTTAAATCGCGATCTTATTATTTAAGTCAAACATTTTATTATCTTAATTAATCCAAATTACCTTTTCGGGGTTTCATTAATTAAAAGCTCGGAAATCGAGAAATCGAATCGGGGAATCGTGAAATTCAATGATATGAGAATTGTTCCTCACGAAATCACGAATAGCGAATTCCCGATATGACTAGTCACAATCATACTTAAAAGTAATTAAATTAATTTTAAATCTTAATTAATTCTTAAGTAAGATTTAAAATTAATTAAAATCGGGGATCGAGAAATCGGGGAATATGATGACGAAGCTTTGAGGCCTCACAAAATCATAATCCCCGATTTTGTGAGACTATCTTAGAGTTTAAAATCCCTTTTAAAACGGATTTAAGTAAAAGATGTTTTTAATTAAGGATTAATGTATCTGGAAATCGGGAATCAGGATTTCGTTGTTCAATTTGGGTTGAACATTTGTTCATTCAAACCTCTAATCCCGATATAATTTGATATACCTTAAGTTTTGAATTAATGTCTGTTTTGAAATATTATTTCAAAAGGTGTTGGAAAACTTATATACATTTAGGTTCTTGATTATTCTTTATTCAAACAATGAACTATAAAGGCATCATGACTTCATTTGATATGAATTTTGGCTTTCTAAAATTTGTATGATGTAAAAGTCTCAAAGATACTATAATTTTTATCTTTAAGATTAAAAATTAAGATCTGTTTCAACATTACATGTAAGTCTTGATCACCCAAGCATAGGTATGCCTCGGCCTTGGTTTGAAACATGTCATAATATTTGTTGGATGTTTGTGTGTAGCTTCTATCAGGTTCTTTTAGTCCTTACCCTTGCTTGAAAAGTCTACAAAGCATTTCATTTATCGGGCCTTCAGATTCTAACTTCATACTTTGGGGCAATCTGTTACACATAAAAAATACTCACTTTGATAGTGTCGCAAGTGTCGCTATTACAAGGGTTGGGTCACAGATTTGCTCACAAGTGTCGGCAGAAGTGTCGTCAAATCATATCACATGATGCCTATATGTCACACTTATAATGACATAAAAGACACTTGAAACACCTCAAACACTTGATTTGAAGAAGAGGAATGGTTAACTAGAGTTAGGTACCTCTCGCCATCTGAAAGAACCATTGAATTTGTGTTTTTGGAGGAGAGCTCCTCTATACCTCTCCTCAGAGTGCTCAAGGTAACCCCTGATGCACTATATATGAGCCAAGCATTCCTCCTCGGCCTTTGGAGGGAGCTGGGTCGGGTGGGAGTGTTGGAGCCCCCAAAGTTTCATCATCGGGAGAGTTATAGTAATGCTCGACAACCTTTTTAAGGGAGCTACCTATTCTCAAGTCATTGGTTTGTTGAGAAGAATGGGGAAAGAGATTTTCAATCTTGGAAGGCGCTGATTCGAATCCTAGTCCATCCATGATCTTAGGGAAGATCCCTAACTCAAGGAGAGAAAATCCTCAACTCACCCCAATGATATCTCATGTGGTTGAGCCTCCAAGGTTATATAAGCAAGATTTCTCATGGTGAAAAGGAAAAATGGATGGAGAATGATACCAAACTTATGATCTCATAAGGATGGAGAAGGGATTAGAAGTACGAAACCTATGATCTCATAGGAACACACAATGAAGTGGAGGATAATAATCAACGGGCTATCGCCCATCATGGAGCTTTGGAGAAAGTGGGTTAGGAAAGGAGAACTCTGACGAATCATACATTCCATCTATGACACGAAGTAACGCTTGTTCTCATTAATATCACATGCTTGGCCTGTTTCTTTCTAATTTGGGTTTGACATTACATGAATTTGTCTCTTAAGTAGATAGGTTTGCTTGGAATTAATCTCAATAGAATAGGAAGCCGGTTGTATCTTTGTTTGTTCTACAGGATCTATCGAGGAGCTCAATATTGGAGTTCAACTCGGAGCACGCAGGGACAAAAACACCGGTAAAAGGTACGTCTTTCATCCTTCCTCTTCATGCATTAGTTTGTGTATACCTAAAAGGAAGTCAGTGACCATGATAAGCACTTTCTGTCTTAGAGTTAACAGTCTATCTCTTTGAGGAGATCTACCTGTCCGAAGGAATATTTTCCTTCAACACTATAGGATAAGACAAGGTGACTCCATGGAAGATTACAGAAGAATCAAGAGTTATAAGAGTTGAGGAGAAGACACAGTAGTTCAATCCAAATAAAGAGAAACAAACACTTGAAGAGGAAAGAAAATAGTTTGGAAGAGATCATGCTTCTTCATCAAAGGCACAACCAGAAGTGAGAGAATGTGGAATGCCCCTGGCCTTTGATCAGTCTATTTCGTTCAGAGAAGGAAAATAGGTAAGCAAACTTATGGAATTTTTATGTACTTGCATTAATCTGATTAAGGATGAAAAATCCATACAAGAACTACAAAATTTGATCAGACAGTATGAGATAGGAAGGGTAGACCCTTTACTGAATAAAGTAGTACATCAACTATCCAAAAAGAGAAGGAAAAATAAGGAACTACACCTTAATGCCCAAATTGTTGAGTATGATATAGATTGTGTGGTCCTCGACTTAGGGTCGGAGGTCAATGTTATGATGAAGCAGAACTGGGCACTGATGGGAAAACCTAAGTTGATCTATTCCCCTATCAGGATTAGGATGGCTAAGCAGTAGGCAGCAAACCCCTTTGGTAGGCTGGAGCATATCCCTGTGGACATCGACGGGGTAAGAACATTTTTGGACTTCGAGGTGATTGAGAAAGTTGATGATAGTTGTCCTTATCCCACACTTAAAGAAAATTCCATTGTTGTTGACTTAAAGAAAATAAGAATGACATTTGAAGGTGATGACCTTAGGATCATTGCACCTCTGGATCCTAATGAAGGTCGAAGATACACAAAACCCATCAGAGAAGAAGACCCTGCCTATGAGCTAAAGAATATATATAAATTGACAACAAGACAACATGACTACATTAATCCTAGAAAATATGGGAATTTGAGCTGGAGAAGTGACAGTGCATGTTCATCAGACTCAGAAGAAGCACTAGAGAACTGGCATAAAAAAATGTATGAAGTTTTGTTGGCAGCCATTTCACATTTTTATCCTATCTTTATAAGCTGCCCACACAAGTGTTTTGGAACCCTTGATATTCATCACAATATTGGAATAAAACAACATTATTATTTTGCGCATTTGCACACCTGCCTTTGTTCTCGTTTTCACGACTGCAAGCATGAAAACTTTGATTTCGAAGTCACGCCAATGGAATTAAAATCGTCAGTGGATTATTATGGTCACTCTTGTCTATGTGTTCATTGCATTTCCAATTTAATTATAGTCACACAGTTAGCAAGACACCAAAATCTTACTCATTTGACATTTTTTTGTTGTTAATATGATTTCATTTTTATGAGACTGTGATGGTATTCTAATGAGTGTGATTCAGTCCTTCATTCAATAGTGGTTTGATTGCTTTTGATCGAATCCATTGGGTTCATAGCAACGCATTAATATGGTGATTAGAACCTCTACTCAATAGTTTCATACAATGTATAAGTTTTATGGTCAAATCCTTATTCGAAACATTGTTTTGATTTTAAAACCATGCAAACACTATGCTTGTGCAAACATTTGGGTCGACTTACCATAGTTTTCATTAATTGTTTGAATGGCATTTGATTTTAACACATTGCACTAGTGATTTGAATCACCATATGCGTCGTCAGTTGTACATTGGGATATGATTGTTTTGCATGGGCTAATCTAGCTCCACCACCCTCGCACACTCGGGTGTTAATGCTTGCTTTCTATCCCGGGTTATCTCTGTTGGTTTTGGGGAAACCTGTGAGCTTTTGGTTCTACATATACCTTGTCCAAACCCTCACCGCTTACCCTACTCACTATGTGCTCTCTCCTATGGCCCCTGTAGGGTGAATTTAACCCCATGGTGTTCAGATTCAGTTACTGTTTGATTGCCAGAGAAGACTGCCCCCGTAATTGCCTCCCAGAGACACATTTTTGCGTGAGCGATTCTGGGAAAACGGTTTTGAAATAGATCAAACCGTTGAAAACCCAGAACCAAAATTAGCCCCTTTACCTTCAATTTGGGCGGTTTCCTCAGAAATCGAGTTGTTACAGAGATCTAGCTCGTGTTTTAGGGGTCAAGTTTCAGATCTTCTCCATGGCTGAAAGGTGCGTTTTGGGTCTGTGTGCATTTGCTGAAATGTCTATGAATTCTCCAAGCCTGTGCCTCAGAACCCCTCTCACCCATCCAACCTATAACACTCTTGAACCCTTGATCAATCCAAAGATTCATCAAACAGTCTGTCAGCAAGTAGAAAGACAACAGGCTCTATTGTCTTCAGAAATGTTGAGGCAACAACAACCTTTGTCAATTCAAAGTTATCCTGATCAAATAATTTTCCTATTGCCCAGGTATGTATTTTAACAAAGATTTTGTTTTATGAGTTGGTTTAAATTAGTATGACCGATTGGGTTTGCTTTCGATTAGTCCTGTTTGTTTAAATAGATTAAAAATAATTTTGTTTACTTCGTATTACCAGAAATGATTTCGTTTTGTATTTGAATTAGCATGAAAGATTTCATTTGGAATTAGCATAAACTGTTTTGATTGCATCGATTCGTTTCATAGCTATGATTTGGTTAATGAGATTTTATTGGTCTCAGATTAGTAAAAACAATTAAATAGTTTCAAAGTTTGGTTTGATACAACTCTGTTAGTTTTGAATTGAAAACGATTCTATCTGTTTCAAATTGGTAATAAAAGTTGTTTGACAGATCATACATATCATGTTATCATTTGATTAATTCAATTACGATTTCGTTTGTTTCAAATTGGCATAAAAATTCTGGTTACTTCTAGCATGAACGATTTGCTTTGTTTTCAATTAGCAATTCAAGATTTGTTAGATAGTTTGAATATATTTCTGTTAGTTTTGGATTTATTTAAAATAGTTCTGTTTTCAAATTAGACCAGCTACATAATCGTGCGATTCTGTAGCTAGTCTTAATATTTATATTTTTTGTTAATTTTATCAATAAAACATTATCTAAACTTGTCTATTCTTGTCCACTTACAGGTACCTACGAATTTCAATGGCAAATTGGGCATGCTGTGGCAGTTTAGGAGATACTTGTTGTGATATAGTTTTGTTTTGAGTTGTTGGTCATAGGCAGAAATAGAGACTTGGGAGATTATTCCCAGATTTTTTGTAAACTGCTTTGATAATTCCCACAGGGATGTTTTACCCTGTGGTCTTTAAATACTTGTTATTTTTTGTAATGAAGGGATCATCATCGATTATTGGGAGAACCAGACTATGGATTTATAATACATACTGGGATGAAAGTTGATGTCTTGTAACAGCTTTAGCTTTCAATATATCAAACTTTTATTTCAAATTTTATTCATATCAGTTTGCAATCAATTATCGACTACTTTAGCTATCGTAATTCGTTGCAGGTTGATGTGATTT
>SNQJ01S0158614.1:0-21382 GCA_010110895.2 Picea sitchensis
AATGGAAGGACCCGTTCTTCTTTCATTCTTCGGGGTCCCATAAATAGAATGAATTAATGACTATTACAAGGCAACTCAAGTGTTGGCGTCATGTTCATGTTCAATGATTTCCATATATTACAGCTTCTTCTATTTGATAATATATGTGCATATACAAAATTGTTGTGTGTGTGTGTATATATATATATTGTCTTTCTATTGCTTATTGGTTTCAACGATTTTTTCAAAACAAATAGCATCCTGCAAATTGGAAGATGATTTACATTTGAACCACAAATAATCTACTAATATATATTAATATGAACACTATTGGAATAAATATAAAAACTCTCTTGGCCAGTACTTAGCCAATTATCTGACCACCGGGTCTCGAGTTTGCGGTATCCAACACTTATGTCCCTTGTTCCGTCATATACATCTTGCAGCCAAAGAAATTCCATGATGTACAATTTATTCTTTTACTAGTGAGAACTCAGCAGGCATTCGAAAAGATTGGCATTAATAAACGAACAATGGATTTTCTTCTGTGAGATACTTAGCCCTTTTCCCCTTTTCTTCTTCTCGTCTATTATCGTTTTTTGGTTATATACTTTGTCGTATTTCTAAGATCGCAGCCTCCATGGTTTGTCGGGCTAACATATCTTCATCTCCATCTATATCCTCACATGAAGAATCTGACTGACCGTTGTTCCTTTCCATACTTGTCCAATTTTATGGCCGTAGTTGTCGGGTTGGCACTTTCAAAATCTGTTTCTTCTTTCTCTGTGATATACACCTTGCACTCAAAAGTTTGGTGATCTACAATTCCACCGCGGACTTCTCGAACTTGCAAGATGTGTCAAATTACTTCGCTTCCTTCCTAATATACATTAATTATGGTCTTACTGGTGACAATTGAACATAGTGGTATGAAACAATTATCACTTGCACCTCCGCCATATACAAACGCGATGGCAGGTTCACGAAATCTTCAATTACTGGTCATTGTCTCGTGTTTCGCCCATCGTCGTACTTATTTCCAAATATGCAACAAAAAATGTTTATTACTAAAATGCCATCATGCAACAACCGTAAAGATATTCATTAATAAGAAAAAGTCTCGAGGACTAACCATCACTACAAAACTTGTCCAGGAACATGAAAAGATCTTCCTAGGTAATAGTAAAGCTATTACAAATTTCAATATATTACTGAAAACAAGTCCGGGTTAGTGTTTCCCTATTCCATACTTGGACACTTTTTCGATTGTGGGTTCCAGGATTGACGACCTCGGAATTGTGTTTCGAATCTTTTACGACTTGAAAACAGTGCTCGAAGTTCCACGATATACAATTTTTCCATTGGAATGCCCCGTCACGAGCCTAGTTGTCCGTTGCTTTTTTTTCTTTCTATTGCTTATGGATTCGAATGTAATTTTCAAACCGTTCTAGGATTCGCAGAGTGGCAGATGCTTATCTTTATCTATATCTACACACCATGATCCCGATCGACCTCGGTCCCTTTCATTACTTAGCCAATTATCTCACCACTGGGTACCGGGTTTGCGGTATCCATCACTTCTGTCCCCTGTTTCCTCATATACATCTTGCACCGAAAGAACTGTGATTTGAAATTTATGCTTTTACTAGTAATAACTCACCAAGGGTTCGAAAACATTGGCATTAATAAATGAACAATAGATGTTATACTGTGAGATAATTAGCCCTTTTTCCCTTTTCTTCTTCCCCTCTATTATTGCTATCTGGTTATATACTTAGTCGCCTTTCTATGATCACGGGTTCCAACATTGGTGGGATGACATATCTTCATATCCATGAATATATTCACATGACGAATCCGATCGACCGTTGTTCCTTTTCATACTTAGCCAATTTTATGGTCGCGATTGTCGGGTTGGTGCTTTCGAACTCTGTTGCTTCTTGTTCCATGATATACATATTGCACTCAAAACTTCCATGATCTACAATTCCACCGCGGACTCCTCGAACTCACGATCTTCACTCTACCAAGCGTCACAAATGTTTCAAAATATTTGTCGCTTCCTTCCATCCCCACTGACTTCACATCCTTCCTATTTACATTAATTATGGTCTTTCTAGTGACAACTGAACACACTGGTACCAAAAAATTGGCACTCGGATGCCCGCCATATACAAATTGATTGTCGGGCCACTGTTCCTTTCCATACATAGCCAATTGTATGGTTGTGGTTGCCGGGTTGGTGCTTTTGAACTCTGCTACTTCTTGTTTCGTGATATACATATTGCACTCAAAACTTTTGTGATCTACGATTCCACTGCGGACTCCTCCAACTCGCAATCTTCACTCTACCAAGCCTCACAAATGTTTCAAAGTATCTGTCGTTGCTTTCCATCCTCATTGACTTCGCGTTCTTCCTAATATACATTAATTATGGTCTTACTAGTGACAATTGAACACACTGGTACGAAAAAATTGGCACTCGGACGTCCACCATATACAAATTTACTGGCGAACTCTGACATCATCCCCTTTTTTGTGTTACAAATTATGCATTCAAATGTTGTGAGTGAAAAAAATTGACCGTCGGGGCCTCACGTCTTCTAGAGAGACCTTGTCACCATATTTTGGATCCTCGTGTTGGTGGGTTCACAAAATCTCCAATTCCTAGACTCTGTTTCCTGTTCCGGCCATCCTCGTACTTATTTCCAAGTATGCGACACCAAAGGTTTAATACGAAAACTCTATCATGCAACAACTGTAAAGATCGTCATTAATATGCAAAATTCTCAAGGTCTAATCATCCCTACAGAACTTGTCCAGAAACATGCAAAGAAGATATTCCATTACAAATTTCAATATATTAGCAAAAAAAGTTCGACCCAACGTTTCCCTATTCAATACTTGGAAAAAATTTCGATTGCGGGTTCCCGGATTACGGCCTCAAAATTGTGTTTCGAATCTCCCACGACTTGCAAACAATGACCGGAGTTTCGTGATATACAATTTGTCCGTTGGAATGCCCCGTCATGAGCCCAGTCGTCCGTCGTTCGTTTCAATACTTAGCCCCAGGTTGGATGTATCTCCATGGCATTGTACATGTGTTGTGTATCGAGTCTTCCCTTCCCTTTCCCTGTTTTATACTTAGACATGTTTTCGATTGCGGGTTGTCGGACTGGCGGGCTCAACATTATGTTTCCAATGTTCCACGACTAGAAAACAGTACCCGCAATTCTGTGATACACAATTTGTCTGGAGGAATGCTTCATCATGCCCTCTTCATGTTACATGTTCTGCGGTCAACACTCCCGAGAAATACAATTTGACCCTTAGAGAAAACAAGTCCGGCCCAATGTTTCCCTATTCAATACTTGGACACTTTTTCGATTTTCGTTTCCCAGATTGACCGCCTCAAAATTGTGTTTCGAATCTCCCGTGACTTGCAAACAATGCCCGAAGTTACGCTATATACAATTTGTCCGCTGGAATGCCCCGTCACAAACCCAACCGTCCGTCGCTCGTTTCAATACTTAGCCCCAGGTTGGTTGTATCTCCATTTCAATGTACATGTGTTGTGTATTGAGTCTGCCTTGCCCTTTCCCTGTTTCATACTTAGACATTTTTTCCATTGTGGGTTTCCAGACTGGCGGGCTTAGTATTGTATTTCCAATGTTCCACAACTAGAACAAAGTACCCGAAATTATGCGATTTACAATTTGTGCGCTAGAATGCATCACCATGCCCTCTTCCATGTTACATGAATGCCCCGTCACGAACCCAACCGTCCACCGTTCGTTTGAATACTTAGCCCTAGGTTGGTTGTATCTCCATTGCATTGTACATGTGTTGTGTATCAAGTCTGCCCTGCCCTTTCCCTGTTTCATACTTAGAAATTTTTTCCATTGCGGGTTGTCGGAATGGCGGGCTCAGGATTTTGTTTCCAATGTTCCACGACTAGCAAACAGTACCCGTAATTCCGCGATATACAATTTGTGTGCAAGAATGCATCACCATGCCCTCTTCCATGTTACATGTTCTGCGGTCAACACTCCCAAGAAATACAATTTGACCCTCGACCCCCCACTTTTGCTGGTTGTATCTTGTTGCCCTATTACAAAGCATCGTCAACTACTTTAAATAATTAGCCATTCCTTACTTGTTGTTCCCTGTCACCGCCACTTTCCTGCTCTCTAAAAATGCAATTCACAAGCTTTAATGCTAGCACTTTGTCATGCATGAACCTTAAATATGTCATTAATGAGCGAAAGGGTGTGACATACAAATTGACCGCCAGACTCCCATATAATCCCCTCTTCCATGGTACACATTTTGCATTCATGGAGTTCCGCGATATACAATTTGACCTTCGGATAGTCACGTCTCCTAGAGAACCATTGTCACCCTGATTCTGAAACTTGTCCGATGACTTTCCATATTTTTCGATTTCACGGTACCTCAGGTTGGTGGGTTCACGAATTCTCCACTTCTTAGTAACTGTTTACTGTACCCGACCAAGGTTCAATGGGATATATATTACAAGTTTCAATATATTGGTGAAAATGAATCCGCGCAGTCGTTTCTCTATTCCATACTTGAGCCACTTTTTCGATTGTGGGTTCCAGGATTGGCGGCTCACGTTTTCACCTCCATTGTTCTGTGTCTTGCAAACATTACCCGGACTTATGCGATTTTCAAATAGACCTCTGGACCGTCCTATCATGCCCTCTTTGATACATACAATTTGACCCTCGTGCCCTCACCTCCAATGGTTGTCCCTTGTAACCATGTTATGAAGCCTGTCCGACCGCTTTCGATAATTAGACACTCCTTGATTTCTCTTTCCCGTCCCCACGACCTTCGTACTTATTTCTTAATATGAAATCAGTAACCTTTCATGCCAACAACTCAACATATAGGAACCGTCAACATTTTTATTAATGAGTGAAACGCTCGAGGAGATCTCCCATTAATACGCATTAAACCAATATCTGCGTAGAGTTATATTGTCCCTTTCGATTGTTCATCTCAAACACAGGTCATCAGGTTAGACTGTTCAAGAAATCTCAAATGATTAATTGCTAATTGTTGTATCCGCCATGTTCGCACTTCTATGTATGCAATTACTAGTCTTTAATGCTAACAACGAATCATGCAACAGTCGTCGAAATTGTCATTAATGAGCGAAAGTCTCGAGGAAATATCCCATTCACACGCATTGGACCAATATTTGCGCAACGTTATATTATCCCTTCCAACTCTTCATTTCAAACATTGTCTGGAGAAAACAAATGTTCTTGTAAACTTATGGCAGTAGGTCGACAACAATTTTGTGGAGATACAGTCAATATCTTCGGACGTTAGGACCCGAAATTCTAGTGGTCCAGGGCATATTCTTACTATTCATCCTGTTCCACCCAGAACGAAGTGATTTGGACCTCTGGAATTGCTCGTGCAGGCTTTGTCCCGGAGGTTTTTTACTGTAAGGAGCTGGTCTCTTGGTGCGCCAAAAAATATATTTCAAGCCAAAGAATCATTCCACTTCGCGACCATTCTCATGTTTCTTTGTCACCTCAGGTCTTCCACAAGATGTTAAGATTGTCGTAGCCAAGATTGACCTTCAAAGGAGAAGACTGCAAGCAGTTCCTAGAAAAAAATGATAATGGGTTGGACATCTTACCCCAGTTCCTGGAAGACCTGACAACAGTTCCTGAAGATATCACAAAGTTGCAGGTAAGTTCCTTTAGAATTCCATTCCAGGAAATTGCTTGGTTGTTTACAAGAATAACGAGACATGAATCATTGGCAAGCGTTTCTCGTATGGTTATTTATATTTTGTTCTTCATAGTCAACGAACAATTCATTTTCGATTGGGGAAAGCTAATTTCCATTCAAATTTGTTCCCAACTGTCACGATTCAAAGAATCAAATAAATTTTATATGTCTTCCTACTTGATTTTCGCAATAGTGCATTGCTACCCGTTTCCAAAACTGTTTCTTTCTAAGAAAATAAACTGTGAATTCGACCCAGTAACATTTTGGTACCAGGCCCTCTGGAGGCATAAGGCCTCCCATTGTTGATATGAGGTTTTTAATGGCTTTGTCTCACTTTTCAAATATTTATTGTTAGGAAAGGATGCTCCCCATATGTCTGGCCAGGCAACTAGGTTTTTGAACAAGAAGGGCACACTTGAACAAAAGGATAATCACAGTGTGCTAATGGTCTTTGGCTTGAAGGAAAATCCTGCTTTCCTTCCATGCCACATCATGGACAAGATGTTCGTTACAGAAATAACAAGTCAATACAAACACTAGTTGCAGTTTTTCCATGACAAGAAAAAAAACAGTTCATTCCTCTTCCCTAGAAAGTCGGGGACTTCATGTGTATAAACGTCAACAACATTGACGAATTCGCAGGACATTTCAAGAATTTGAACCAGACATATATTGAAAGGATAAAAGGGTTCGACCCTAATGAGATTTTTCGAGAAAATTTACTATCAGTTGGCTTTAGCCGTTCTTTTATCAATAGACATATGGCTGAAGACATAGACAGTGATGATAACACTCATGCTTCTGATGATTGCGACGTAAAGACGTTGCAAAGCGCAACTGAGTTGTACAGACAACAGGGAAAAGTATCCGGTGAGAAGAGTGTCCATTCCCCCGCCAGCACTCCCAAGAGCACAAAATCACAGAGCATCGATTCAACGACCCACCCTAGTAAGAAAGCAACCCAGAAATATTCAAATGGAGGAGGAGATAAGAACCCTCCTTGTACAAAAATTGATAGTTCTCACAAAGTTCCCCTAACGAAGAAAATAAAAAACATTGTAGGGTAGGGGGACGAACCCAAAATTGAGAGTGAGCAGATGCAAGTTGAAGTTGAAATTGATCACATACACAAAATTGGCTTATCCGCAGATGTCGTGCACCATAGTTCTGCAATGGAAATAGCTGAGACTGACATTTTTGACTAAGATGAATCCTTCTTATTCCTGAGCATTGTTTTTTATAGCCAATATAAAAATATCGTCATTGAAAAGAGAGATGTAACAAATAAGAAACCCAAATCTCGTACAGAGATTAATTTTAGGAAAATGAGGCCGTCCCAAATCTCCCTATTTCACCGTGTAATTGGTGATGCTCTTCATGATCCCATTGGAGAAATTGAAGCGGATAATGCTAGACTGAATGACCGCGTCAAGGAATTGGAGGAAGATTTCATTGCTACCCCCAAGTTTGCTAGTCCTTTAGAAAAAACCGTGTCTGCTACCCCTGTTGCCAAATCAAAAGGATCCTTTAGCTTCCTCGCATCGTGTAGAAACATTGTAGAGAATAAAATCAAGAAAATAATGCAGCTAGTTACTGAAGCCTGGGAAACATCATAAAATATAGCTTCCTTTCAAAAGAGGGAAGATGATGTGCACCAACATTTGCAGATGAATTTAAAAGATGATCAACGTTTCTATGACTAGATACTGACCCCTTTTTCCAACCATGCCATCAACAACTCGGATCTTAAAAGAAGACAAGAGGGTCTCCCCTTCCCAAAGCGCACCAAAAAAATAAAAGGATGTTGGCAAAAGAAAATTAAGAACTTGCAGCTCATTGTCGAATCATGTGAACAAGCCATATCAGAAAAAAAAGAATTATTCAGTAACCTAGCCCAAATAGACATAGTCGGAAGTACCAACGAGGTTCAAGACCCAAACTTAATCCTCAAATCCTTGTCAATGACCAAAAAAGCCTTCGATGAACAACTTGATATTTTAAAGGGGTTCTGTTTTGAAAAGTTTTACAACATAGTTGAATATCGTGTAGATGAGGCCGAGAACTGGCTACTATACTATTCGACACACAATGAAGAAATTGAACATGCTCTGCATATTATTTCTATGGATCTAAGGAAATTAGAAAACGAGCTTCTCGAAATAGAAATCCAGGATGAAATCAATGTGGCCCCCATGAGAAGCTACATTGAAGAATGGTTCCAACGGAGAATGGACAACCTCATCGACGAAGGGAAACAACCAATTGGCATGATTCCAACGACCGTCGATGACACCAACAAAAACACATCCACTTCATAGTAATTCTATACTAATGTCATCTTGTTTTCTTTATCAATCTAGTTATTATAACTGTTTAAGTAGAAATCTCTAACCAAAGACTAATAACTTTTAATTTTTTCTTTTCAGGTCTTCCTCTCTACCGTCGCGCACTTCGTACTTCTTCTTTCTACAATCTTATTTCTTGTAATTATTTCTTTTATGGTCTGTAGGAGCCCCAATCCCAGTCTATATGACAAACGCATTTAAATTTCCAGAAATATGGAATAGGTTCCATAAATATGTAACAAACATTATTAATTTTTGATAGATTTCAAAGAAAACTAATTTGAAAATGTTAATTTTTTTTCTTCCTTCAACTATGTTGGATGTCAGGAAACTGTGTTTATTATTTTAGAATGTTACTGTGTGTGTTATTAATATTTGATAAATTTCGAAGAAAACAAATTCGAATTTGCATTCAACTATGTTGAATGTCAGGAAATTGTGTTTACTATATCTGAATGTTTAATGTCTGTGCTTCCTGGTCCCTTTCTCTAGGAACCTTTCTTGCAAGTCATTTAGACAGAAATTTTCTAAATCCCATGTTTTAACTATAAACACCCCAAGAAAAAACTGCCTCATTCACATATTAACCTTAGGGGGTCATCTACAAGCCAAATGTCTAGTCACTGGCCAGTGACACATTGCCACAAAGTCATCCTCTTCATGGATACCACATGTATTTCAACCTACTTCCCACGTGTCTGTACTCGATCTCGTCGTAACAATACAATGATTCTTATTTCAACCCGACAAGAACTACATTGCCATGCAACACTTGTTTATATATATATTAACTAATGCTTTTTTGAATTTAGCAACCAAAGATGATCATTTTATATCCTTTCATCCACCCACCCCAATTCGAGCACACAAATTATCACAATCTCACTTACAAACAAAAAGAGGACGCGCGTCGACGACGAAAGGGAGAGGAATTTCTCTATCTTAAAAAAAACATCTTATATTAATTGAAAAAGAATTCGAGATTCTCGAATTTATAAAGTTAAATTCAATAAATTGAGTCCACATAATATGTATGGAGATGTGCCATGTAGATGACATGGATTTGTACGATAAAACAATATTATTTTAGGCAAAGCATGAATGAGGTACTATGCCTTTAATTATTCTTGACATTGGAAAATTTCAAAGGATTCCAAAATATATTTTGAACTTCAATAAGAATTTAAAAATCATTTGATGTTATCTTGCAAAACTAGAATATTAATTGCCAATAAGCCATATAAAAAGAGTGACGAGAGAAGTTCAATTTGGAAGTATTGAATTTACCAATCAAAATCAATAATTTCTACTCAAGATAACCTCCCACAATAAGATATTATTATTTCCCTGTTTTAGGTGCCTTTGACCAATTAGAAACCCACTCCAATGGAACTGTATGGTGACTTAGTTGAGAAATGTATTTTAAGGTTAATGAATTTAAATGTATTAAAATAAATTGATTTTAATATTATAGATTTAAAAGAAAAAACAAAGTTTGTTGCATGTTTTATAATCCAATACGGTAGAGACGTTGTCACATTGATTAGATAACATTAAATTAAATATTGAGAAAAATTAAAGTCTACTCAATTATAAAAATATTAATAACAAAAATAAAATCTGCTCAATTATAAGAAAATATTTTAAACTCAAAAGAATTAAGCATTTAGAAGGGTTGAATTAGAAGTTATAAAAAAAAATCAATGTTTGATAAATTCAAGTTTGAGATGATCTACGCTACTAAATTTCAAAGAAAATATAACAATCAACTAAAAATAAATATTAGATTTTTGTACAGCTTGAATGAGTGTAATGGTTAAGAACATGTGTTTCCTCATAAGAGGTCACAAGTTCAAATCTAGAGGGGGGTAGGGTATGTATACCTCTTTAGTCTAACTGCAAAATTTGTATTATCAAAAAGGCGTCATCAAAAACCGCTTACGAGTTACAATGTCCTTCAAAATTTAGGCCAATAGAGGGCCTCAATTAAACCACTATTACAAGCTAATAATCACTGTTTCAAATAGTCAAACGAAAACTTCACATAAAACAACCTTACTGAATATACTCAGAAAAAATCTTCGAGGATAAAAGTGAAAACACACTCCATCTAAATTAACCTGACGGGGAGGAGCTCGTTGATTTGGCTAACTGATGGGCGTGACTTCATGTTACCGTTGGTTGAGATGTGGGCATGCGATGTCTTCTTCTTTCTTACTATTGTCCAACCTTCATTTGCATATGTTGAGGTATTTTTGATGTGTGTATTTCTTGGATTGTCTTGATCTGGAGCTTCTATTTTTTCTCCATCCAATACCCCAACATCATCAGTCTGATTTGCCCAACAAGCTAATGGTTGAGGAGAAGACAGGACTCGAGGTCCCTCATCTGAAACCTAAGGGGAAGACGCCTCTTTCTCCGACTTCTGATTGGATTCTGGACTTGTGACTAATGATAACGGAGTTGGATGAGGAGGAAGATCCGACTAAGACGTCTTTTCGCTGGCTTGAGGGGGCTTCGAGATAACTTGATGGTCGTCATTTGATCACACCCACCAAGTGGATTTTCGAGGCTTTCAGTTCTTCTTGGGCCCTTTGGGACAATGGGTTGCAAGATGTCTTGTTTCAAAACAAGATATGCAACGCAAGGAAACTATCACATAGTCTAGTTATTTAGACTAAGAATAATTTTTACTAGTAAGAATAACTTTGACTCGGAATCCTTTACTAAAGTCCATTTCCACATAGATACAGGAAAAAGTGGAGGTGTTGTGCCTTGAAGTTTCACGACTTTCATAGTGAACTTTCCCAACGTTGAACAAATGGCTTCAAGCGAAGGTAAATCCTAGAAATGCAAATGAAGGTTGGGAAGCCTCACCCAAACAGGAGCTGAGGAGAGAATGTTAGTAGTTGGATTGAAAGGAGTCTAGGGTTTCATGTGAAAACCTGAGTTGCCCCAAAACCATGGACCTGAGTTGAGAATTAGATCACAATCTTCCTCAATGTCGAACTCAACAATGAAGAATCATTTATCAGAGGATGAATGAAAGCTTGTCGCTGCATAATAAGAATCTAGGTACCCGAGATCCAACTGTTGAGATCAACTAACTTTGGCCAAAAACCATTGAAACGACAAACCAAACTCACATATATATATAGTATTCTTCCTCCTCCTCAACATCTTAACCCATGGGAATGATAAGGGGAGGGGCTTCCTGAACTATAAGAGATGAAGAAGAGAGAGCATAGCTCCATTGAACAACCTCATGGAAAGAGGCCCCAAACTTCGAAGCAGAAACTCGTCTGGACACTGAGCAAGAGGGAAAGGCCCCTCTGCCTAGGGCACCTGCAGAGAGGGACACGACTGCGACCATTGAAGGCGAAGAAGAGTGGGGCCCGATTCGCAAAGAGGTCAGGCGCGACCAGGGTTAAACCTTAACCGCCGCGCACCAGGGGAAGAGCCGCACCATCGAGATCGTTTTTCTGATTAAAAGACATTTTCCAAATATATATAAAAAAATATTAACAAATAAAAGAATATTAAATTTATTTAAATAATAAGTTAATATATAAGGAAACAAATATAAAGAGAAAAATAATAAAAATATAAAATAAATTTGGTCAAATATGTATAAAAAAATATTAAATAAAAAAGTATTAAATTTTATTTAGGTAATAGGTTAAATCTTAAACCATTGGTATCAAGTTTATGTATGGGATGATCCAACTCTAAGTATATTGGGTTTTTCCCATATATTATTTACTTTGAAACCACATTTTAACATTTAAGAGAAGTGAAAATCTATTCTCTTAGAAAACACAAATGCATTGAAACCATATTTTAACATTTAAAAGAAGTGAAAATCTATTTTTTTAGAAAACACAAATGTATTATTTTAAGTGATATAATTGTATTTAAATAATAATAATAAATTAAATTACATTTATAAATAATAACCAAAAATAATTATATTAATATCAATTAACAGCTATAACTAAAAATTATTATATTAATATCAATTAACAACTAAATTATAATAAATTTTATTGTTTTAAATAATAATTCAGATCGATACGGAAACCAGAAAACAAAAAACCTTCCATTCGATAATACTACTCAATCCTTCAAATAATCGTAAATGATCGTACAATGAGTGTTAGTATTTCAAATCCAATTATTCACTCAAGAAATTAGTCCGATAAATAAATAATAACCAGATCTGATCGATTATAATTAATAAAAATTATATATTAATCGTATTTAATTAATAAAAAATTTATATTTTAATGACGGGGATAAATACAGTCGCCTGGGATTGATGATTTGGGGTGGGTGTAAGGTCGTACACTGTTATTATAACGTGAGCAGTTTGGCTGACATTTTTTCCATGCAGAGTACCAATACAGCTGTCAATAGACCTGTACACCTGTACAGGACCATCTCCAAGCAGAGTACCAATACAGCTGTCAATAGACCTGTACATCTGTACAGGACCATCTCCAAGCATGAGATTATATTTATTGTGTATATATTTTTTTTCTGTGGAAAAATAGTTGCTTTGTTATTCAATTTTTGTTATTCAATTGAATTAAAGTTAATTTTTCAATATATATAGACTCCATTACAACAGTCATTATAACATATTTATAATGATTTTAACATTTCATTTAATCTTGGTGAAGAGAATAACAATTATTTCTCACAATCATTCAAGCTAAACCCAATTAACTATATATATAATCCTATATAAAACAGATAATTACACTCCAACTAAAACTTAAACTTATCCTTCTAACAGAAATCCAATTGACTATATATAATCCTATATAAAACAGATAATTACACTCCAACTAAAACTTAAACTTGTCCTTATAACAGAAATTATGAAAGGCAACTAAAACTTAAACTTGTCCTTATAACAGAAATTATGAAAGGAGAATTACAAACATAAAATTTTATTTAAAAATAAAATACCACTCCAACTAAAACATAAACTTCTGCTTATAAGAGAAATTACGAAATGAGAATTACAATCCAACTGGAACATATTCAACCATAAACAATAAAATTAGAAATCCAGTATCATTGCTTCAAAACAGTAATAGTAAATACAAATAGTAACTGTTTCCAACATACAAAAGTTTCTGTCTTTCTTTTCAGAGACTAAAATACAGAAATACTGAATCATAAGAGTGCCATGCTGTATGTCAAGGCAATCAAGATTCAGAGATGGATTACATTTTCATACTTTAAGCCAAAGCACAAATATTTACTTAACTGCCATGCTGTATGTCAAGGCAATCAACATTCAGAGATGGATTACATTTTCATACTTTAAGCCAAAGCAGAAATATTTACTTAACTGAAAATGAAAACGAATGAATGAATGAATCAAGTTCCTGCAGCCATTCCTTCAAACACATGAGCCAGAGAAGGGTCATTAAGCACAAGCAAATGATCCCCACCAGTACAACAGCCCTGCAGGGAATCAGGGCCAGGGCTTCTTTGACTTCCACCAAAGAGCCAATCATGGACTTCATTTTCCTCTATAAATGTATGCTCTGCACTCACACTCACACCACTACATGCCCCCACTCCACTCAATATTTCACAACCTTCTCCTGGACGCTTCACTAACTCTGCAACAAACTCCAAACTATCATCTTCATGAACGCCAAAGCCCAAGCCCACATCATCAAAGAAGAGATCCAAGCCCTCTAATGGGCTTCCATGATCATAACAGGTACCCATCTCAGATCTTCCCTCTTCCTCATTCTTCTGCAAATCTGAGGATCCATTAATGGCACTGTAACAACCATGATGATCAGACGATGCATAATCATATCTTGAAAATTCAGTTTCACATGCTGTATTTGTATTGGTAGTGAAATCTCCATTGTTTATCAGATGCTCAATAGATTCATTATAAACTCCTCCATTCCCTGTGGGATATAAGAAAATATCATCATTCTCTGTAACCAAAACATTACTAATTAATTCATGCTCTACTCCCTCAACGTTCCTGTATTCTGAGCTGCTCTGTAAATCAATATCATAACCATCAAACTCTTTCTCAGAAGACCTGTGGAGTCTCTTCTCACCACCATCAAGTTCCTGGTCCTCTGCAGGTCTCTTCCTTTCAGATAAAACTCCCATGCTATTCTCTGTCAACAGATGAATGCAGATACAACCAGGCAATGCTTAGGAGGACTATGGCAGCAATGAGACTATTCTTTTAAAACAGAGTGATCCTGTCTTTAGGATAAGAAAATGAAGAAAAGCTTCTCCAGATTCAGAATTGTGGACATTTCACAACGCCAAAGACATGTATCTATCTGATAAAGACAGGGTGGCCACTGATCGGGATGTATTGATTCCCCAGACTCTTATTGCACATTCCAATGCAACAAAACAGAACCCAAAACCAGATGTATTGAAAATGGCAGGAGCAGTAGGAAATGGGTTCTTTATCTGCCCTTGCAGGCTGAGGCTGAGGCTGAGGCTGAGGTTCCAATTGGCAATGAGAATCAAAAGGTACATCAGAGGAGCAGCGGTGGACAGGTGCACTCTTACATTCCACATAACTCAACACGCCACCAGCATCTTATTATGCTCTTACATGTTTATTGGAGATGGTTATGGAGATAATGTTGAATTATTTTAACCCAAGAATCCTCAACAAAAAAAATAAATCACATCCATCGGTGGATGTTGAGTCACTTCATATTCGTTGGACGTTATTCTCGCCTCGAGTCGGTACGTGCACCAAAAAAAATTGTTAATTTTGTTAATTTGAAACAAATGTTAATTTTGATAATTTTTAAGATATATATATATATATATATATTTTTTATATTTATATTTATGAATTAGATTTATAGATTTGATGATTAAATCTATATAATTCCACTATTTTATCCGTTTTCAATATACTTAATCAATTTATACATTCAAAAATATAATTTAAACAAAAATTATGATTTCACTCAGATTAGATTTAGAGAAAAAAAATGTCAAAATTTAATTTTTATTTTTGCTATTTAAGTAATTAAATATTATATGATATATAATTTTTATTTTTTATTATTTAATTGGGTAATTGTTGTATTATAATTTATATACATATATTATTTAATTGATAATATGAATTATTAGAGGTCTAGTATAGTTTAAGGGAGATGTGTAATAGTACAGTTTGTTTGAGGGAGATGTGTAATAGTCATATTTAATGTTGAAATGTGATATTTAAAAAAAAATGTAGGATATAGTTGTTGGTAACATGTAAAGATTAGATGGGATTATTTATGGTGTTTCTATTAACAATATGTTTTGAATAGATGGTCTTTTTCTAAATAAAGAGAAAAAGTGAATTTAGAATTTGTCTATTTAAAAAAAGAAAAAATATAATGTACTTCAATTTGTTTTAACTACATCTATCTAATTATAGAATTATTTTAGAGACAATATTAATGAATTTAAGAATTGGATTGAAAATATATTTGTGATTGTAGAATTTGTTTATAGGCAAAGATCATCTAAAAGTACACTAAATTTTAAAAAATATGAATTTGTTTTTTTTTTTAAATAATAAAAAACATATTTTCCTGGATGGGGTGTCATGTTAGAGTTAATGTTGGTTAACATGGAAACACATGTCTTACCAACTGACGGTTCCATTTTCGAGGTGGACGCGTGGACAACATTACCCACGTTTACTGTGGTATGAACATTAAAGCACTCAATTGGTTAGAGCATGTGAAACGAGCCATGGAACTAAAGCATGGTCCCACCTGCGAGAGGGGAACTTATTACAAAGTTATTGGAATGGTTAAGTTGATTGATTTGCAGATGAAGGTTTGTGGCATTGGTATGACGAGGGGAATTTCTGGAGGGAAGTTTTATAGTGTTGGCTCACCCCTAAGGTTCTCTTTATTTTGGTTCTCTTGGAGGCTAGGAGGAGTTTCGACAGTTTCCCTGACTAGTGGTGTTGGTACCATTCCTCTCAATATGTCGTGAGTCAGGGAAAGGGGTCTTGTTCGTCGAGTTCGGGGGTCTCACTCGAGGTAAAAAATGTGACTCGATGAATTTCCCCCATCAACTAGTGATTCAAAGAAGGCAAACATTTCTCTACCAACACAAGAGTCTGAGAAGTGTGGTGCACCATACTCTAAACTGGATGGGTCTCTTGAGCAACTTGGTTCAGAGGAAGCTTTAATATGGGGATATCGTGTGGAGTGGTTGGATGAAGAGAACATGCCCATAGGTGTAATTAAAGCACAATGTGGATTCACTGGTGGGGTTTCGCTCTCGATGGAGGGTAGCCCTCCTTCTCAGCACTTGAAGACACCAATGGTGGATGGCCATTATTGTGCAGAGTCCAAGTAATTTCTCCTGACAGAGGACCAGATGAAGCCCATCTTCGAGGTTCGAGGGGAGGTTGTGGATTTGAATTTCAAGGTGGAGCAATTGGACAACAAGCTCTCTCTTTTGCTTTCCCTTTGCTCCCAATGGATGCCACTTCAACCTGACCAGGATATGGCAACCCAGGTAGCAATCATCCCAGATATGCACACTCCCCTGCAGTTGTGCCAACAAGGCAACCCATCTGGAGGAAATGCTCACTATTCGACTAGTCATGATTGATTACAATCTCACAATAGTTTCAATTTCTAGTTATGTTTTAATTTTGTTGCTTATAGCTTGTTACTAGGTTAGAACTATTACAAAAACTTTGAAATATTTTTTGGAGCCCTTTGGGGCTGTTTATTTTTTGGACAATGTTAGAGCTTGGTTTGGTTTCCATTCTTTAGCGACCGAAACCCTCAAAGGTTGTGATTGTAATTTTTTTTACTATTAGAAAATAATACAAATTCTTACCTAAGAAAACATATTTTTAAAAATTATTAAAAAAATCAAATCATTTATCTCTTTAAAAAAAAATAACAACTTACCAATACAATATTATTATCGAGTATTTTGCAATGAGACGGAACGGTAAACATAGTGCATGAAGTGATGCTTGTGTGGGTAGGATGTGGCCTACACATAGCCCATCTCACCTCTCCTTTTGTTTGCTTTAATCATAGAGGTTGCACTCACCTTTGTTAATGCCATGTCCTTTGTGTAATGCACTCACCTTTCAATATCATACCCAAAACTCTAATAATTAATCTTACAATGTGACATAGAGGGAAAAAAAATCAAGCATAGGAAACGGTGATAGGCCTAACTTTGACTTTATTGTTTAGGAGTAAGTGGGAGTTCGTTTATAATGAAGTTGGGGTCTATAATATTTAATTAAAAATTAATTAATACTAACATATCCTTTATAAAAAAAGATTGACTTTTCCAAAATTGTAATAATTATTAAAGAGATGTGATGTTTGGTGCCAATAACTATGCAAATCTAATAAAATCCATCACGCATCTTGGTACTATTAAACTGTTTAGAAATAGCTAAACAAAAGTTGTTTCCTATAAAATAATTAAGTTTATATTCTTATTCTTTAGAGGTGGGGATCAAGTGCCTTAAAGTATAATTCTTTCTTTTTCATAGAGGCATGTGACACAATCTTTCAAAGTATTGATGGATACACATGAGAATCAAATCCTCACTAAAAAGTTTACACAAAATAGTAAAAAGGAGATGCATGAGTTAACTTTTTAAATAAATAATTATGAAAGTCTATAGTGTGATAATATAGATAAGCTTATTAGTTGGAATAACAACTAATCATGATACTATTTTATGGAAATTCATTGCAATTACTTTTTATATTCAAACTTATATGATTCCATGCCTAAAATTCCTATAGAAAAAGACTCTCTTGAATATTTTAATATGTGATCATTATCTTTTATTATGGTGTTTCATTAAAGTGAATTATGTTTTGTTAGTTTCTCAATTGTTTTTGGAAAGGAGTCAAATTAGCCCGGCATTAAACCACCAAATTAAACCACCAATTTCCATGATATGTCCCCTGCATACAAATATTATCACTTTACAAATATCTCATAGGGTGGCCATTGAACTAGTCCTTTTTGGGTGGATTTGATTTATATGTCAACTTGAAGGTGGTGGGTCCATTTAGCTAGATTCTAATACTCATGGTAGTTGAAATGTGAAGGCCCAATTACTTAATGAGATATCATTTCATATATATATATATATTATCACTTTACAAATATCTCATAGGGTGGCCATTGAACTAGTCCTTTTTGGGTGGATTTGATTTATATGTCAACTTGAAGGTGGTGGGTCCATTTAGCTAGATTCTAATACTCATGGTAGTTGAAATGTGAAGGCCCAATTACTTAATGAGAGTATCATTTCATATATATATATATAATTTTAAGGTTCATCCACCTTGGTCAAATATTGGAAGCAGTGGGTTGTTCATCTTTCTATGGTGACCTACATGCCTTTTGCTTTTTCTCACTAAACTAAACTAGGAATCGTTTCTTTCCATGGTTTCTTTTCATTGGATCAATGAATATCCCAAAGGATAAATGCCCATTATGGTATAAGTTGGCATCCACTTAATGAGGATTTTTATAGAATAGCACGTTGACATCCATTTAATGGGCAATTTTTGGTATAAGTTGGCATCCATTTATTGAGGATTTTTATAGAGTAATAAGTTGGCATCTATTTAATGGGTATTTTTATTGAGTAACTTTCACTGTCTTGATTTGGGTAATCATAAAACTCCATCAACTTTAGAACTATTCCATGGAGATAAGAAGAGTTGAAATTAACAAGTAAAGATGTTGATTGTTGTGGTATATTTCATTTCCTATAGTTATGGTATAAATATATCTCAATTATTCTAGTAAAGTTTTATAATTCATTATTTAGTGTTATTATGTAAAATATGTTCATCCTTTTTCATACATTATATTTTGATTTTTGTTGACTTCTCTTATCTGTGTGGATATTGAAAGAATAAATGACAACAAGATATAAATGATGAAGAATTGATATGAAATATCTTAACTGATAAGAAAACATGAATGAAGAACTGATATGAAACATGTTATTATGATAACCACATATCCATTTATCTCTTAAAATTAGAAAGATTATTTCTAAAGAGTAATAAATGAAAACCTATATAAAACATCTTATTGTGATAACTCATCTTTTAGAAGATTATTTAAATGTGAAACAATATTATCAAATATAGACATCAATGAAAATTAATATAAAACATCTTAATCTTATTGTGATAACCACACATCCATCGTCTATTACAACTGGCAGATTATTTAAATGTGAAACAATATTATCAATGTTATATAATAATCACATCAAAAATTTTTGATAATTTCAAACTAACTCTAACCTAATTTAATTTTGTATGTCTACAATATTGATTTCATGATTTTAAAATAAGTCTCTTCAACTTTAAATTAGGGGTAAGAGGGTTTCATGGTGGTTTCATTTAATATTGATTACACTCTTAAAATAAGTCTCTTTCAACTTTTAAATTAGTAAGAGGTTTGATGGGAATTCGAGGATAAAGTTCTTAATCAAATGGATGAGTCACTTTTAGTTTTACCATTTATTATTTCAAAATATAATTTGATTATAACTTTATATAGTATTGTTATAATTATGGTTTGGTTTTTTAATTAAATTTTATTAGTTTTAAACATGGATGTTAGTATTTATTTATGTTGATTTGTTGTTTATTGTATTATTTTTTATTGAGATTTTTAGTTACTATTGAAATTTTTAATTCCCTTTATTACAGTTAAGATGATAGTTTTGATTAAAATTTACTTTTATCACAAAAGAAACAAAATTTATCAAACATTTTGTAGAACATTTTAAGCTAAATTTATAAGAGAAAATATTATCTTGAGTAAATAAGAGGGAAACGTTGTGGAGGTAAGTGTGGTGATTGAATTTGAATCCTTGCGCTCAAAACTAAAACATGATCACAAGGCCTTCTGGCATCTTAGGAAAAATTAGTGGTAATGATATTTCCCCTTTTTTAATCCCCTTGTCTAAGTCTAGACATATGCATGTGTTTTCTCCATTTGATGTCTAGTTCTTAGGCAAGCCCCCTTTTTGTCTTTCCTAGATCATTCTTTGTTCCCTTTTAACTTGTTGGTGGGTTTCTTGGTTTGACATGATCTCTTTTCCTTGTATTAGCATCGATATTTGTGCTTGATTTAGTCTACTTGGGTTAGTTGGATATACCTTCTTAAGATTTCCAATGCCCACATAGCCATTTTGGGAACACACAAGGTTGACATGATCAAAATTGATTTTCCCCTTTCCCTCCTCTTTGATGTGCCATTCATGGGTCATACAACTATATCCTCACTTGTCTCCCATATTTAAGAGGATAATAGGCTTTCCAATGAAAAACCTACAAATCTACCTAGGACCAATGGATTCCTAGGTTTGACATGTAGATGAGTAGTTAGGAGCTTCGATTGTTCCTCAATGGCTATTTGGAATTCCTCATATGCCCTTGTGGGTTTATTTCACCTATAAATATCCCTCTTTTCAACTTTGTTAGGGCCTTTTGTATCTTATTCAAATATTTGTTTTTTGTGAATAAAAAGAGAAAAATCCTATTAAAACATTTTACAATACAAAAAGCCACATGGCGATAGTCTGCTAGCTGTTCCACCAAATTAGCAGAAACTAGAACAAATGGTAGACTATGATGTCATTGCCAAAAATGGCAATCCACCATCTGCCCCGCCAAACAGAAACCTGGGTAGGTGGCGGATTCGAGTCTTTGCACCATTGTGCTAGGAAACCATGACATACAATAGACATAGACTGAAAATTAACAGTAAAACTGTAAAACATAGACATGAACATGATTGTAAAACTGTTATGTAGCAGCGCAAGGAGCCGAGCTGAGAATGCTTGTGATAGACAAGCAAGTAAATTACCCATTTGCACCTGAGGTTGTGTCGCTCGGGTTGCTGCTGAGGGGGGCATTCCTAGGTTGGAGCACGAATGGCCTGGCACAAGTCGGGCACCTCTAGGCTTCTATTGCGTTCGAGTAGGCCTCGTACAACATATCAATTCTTTGATGAATAAAGAGATTTTTTAAGGCGAAAAACAAGGCTAGAGTCATTCTGGACATAGCCAAGAGGTTGTTCCATGTATATTTCTTCTTTCAAATATCCATGCAAGAAGGAAGATTTAACATCCATCTAATCGACCTCCCACTACTACATATTGAAAAATTTGCGACGACCACTTGCGACGAAAGTACTCTTTCGTCGCAACATGCAAGAGAAAAAGTTTTTTTTTT
>SNQJ01S0158614.1:21392-43368 GCA_010110895.2 Picea sitchensis
CATACATATTATGTGGACTCAATTTATTGAATTTAACTTTATAAATTCGAGAATCTCGAATTCTTTTTCAATTTATATAAGATGTTTTTTTAAGATAGAAAAATTCCTCTCCCTTTCTTCGTCGACGCGCGTCCTCTTTTGTTTGTAAGTGNTGTGATAATTTGTGTGCTCGAATTGGGGTGGGGGATGAAAGTATATAAAATGATCATCTTTGGTTGCTAAATTCAAAAAAGCGTTAGTTAATATATATATAAATAAGTGTTGTATGGCAGCGTAGTCTTTGTTGGGTTGGAATGAGAATAATTGTATTGTTACGACGGGATCGAGTACAGACACGTGGGAAGTAGGTTGAAATACATGTGGTATCCATGAAGAGGATGACTTTGTGGCAGTGTCACTGGCCAATGACTAAATATTTGGCTTGTAGATGACCCCCTAAGGTTAATATGCGAACGAGGCAATTTTTTCATGGGGTGTTTATAGTTAAAACATGGGATTTAGAAAATTTCTGTCTAAATGACTTGCAAGAAAGGTTCCTAGAGAAAGGGACCAGGAAGCACAGACATTAAACATTCAGATATAGTAAACACAATTTCCTGATATCCAACATAGTTGAATGCAAATTCGAATTTGTTTTCTTTGAAATTTATCAAATATTAATAACACACACAGTAACATTCTAAAATGATAAACACAGTTTCCTGACATCCAACATAGTTGAAGGATTTTTTTTTTTTAGCATTTTTAAATTAGTTTTCTTTGAAATCTATCAAAAATTAATAATGTTTGTTACATATTTATGGAATCTGTTCCATATTTCTAGAAATTTAAATGTGTTTGTCATATAGACTGGGATTGGGGCTCTCGCAGACCATAAAAGAAATAATTACAAGAAATAGGATTGTAGAAAGAAGAAGTACAAAGTGCGTGACGGTAGAGAGGAAGACCTGAAAATAAAAAATTAAAAGTTATTAGTCTTTGGTTAGAGATTTCTACTTAAACAGTTATAATAACTGGATTGATAAAGAAAACAATATGACATTAGTATAGACTTAGTATGAAGTGGATGTGTTTTTGTTGGTGTCGTCGACGGTTGTTGGAATCATGCCAACTGGTTGTTTCCCTTCATCGATGAGGTTGTCCATTCTCCGTTGGAACCATTCTTCAATGTAGCTTCTCATGGGGGCCACATTGATTTCATCTTGGATTTCTATTTCGAGAAGCTCGTTTTCTAATTTCCTTAGATCCATAGAAATAATATGCAGAGCCTGTTCAATTTCTTCATTGTGTGTCGAATAGTACAGTAGCCAGTTTTCGGCCTCATCTACACGATATTCAACTATGCTATAAAACTTTTCAAAAGAGAACCCCTTTAAAATATCAAGTTGTTCATCGAAGGCTTCTTTCGTCATTGACAAGGATTTGAGGATTAAGCTTGGGTCTTGAACCTCATTAGTACTTCCGACTAAGTCTATTTGGGCTAGGTTATTGAATAATTCTTCTTTTTCTGATATGGCTTGTTCACATGATTCGACAATGAGCTGCAAGTTCTTAATTTTCTTTTGCCAGCATCCTTTTATTTTTTTGGTGCGCTTTGGGAAGGGGAGACCCTCTTGTCTTCTTTTCATATCTGAGTTGTTGATGGCATGGTTGGAAAAAGGGGTCAGTATCTAGTCATAGAAACATTGATCATCTTTTAAATTCGTCTGCAAATGTTGGTGCACATCATCTTCCCTCTTTTGAAAGGAAGCTATATTTTATGATGTTTCCCAGGCTTCAGTAACTAGCTGCATTATTTTCTTGATTTTATTCTCTACAATGGTTCTACACGATGCGAGGAACCTGGAGGATCCTTTTAACTTGGCAGCAAGGGTAGCAGACACGGTTTTTTCTAAAGGAGTAGCAAACTTGGGGGTAGCAATGAATTCTTCCTCCAATTCCTCGACGCGGTCGTTCAGTCTGGCATTCTCCACTTCAATTTCTCCAATGGGATCATAAAGAGCATCACCGATTACACGGTGAAATAGGGAGATTTGGGACGGCCTCATTTTCCTAAAATTAATCTCTATACGAGATTTGGGTTTCTTATTTGTTACATCTCTCTTTTCAATGACGATATTTTTAGATTGGCTGTCAAAAACAATGCTCTGGAATAAGAAGGATTCATCTTAGTCAAAAATGTCAATCTCAGCTATTTCCATCATGGAACTATGGTGCACGACATCTGCGGATAAGCCAATTTTGTGTATGTGATCAATTTCAACTTCAACTTGCATCTGTTCACTCTCAATTTCGGGTTCGTCCCCCTACCCTACAATGTTTTTTATTTTCTTCGTCAGGGGAACTTTGTGAGAAATATCAATTTTTGTACGAGGAGGGTTCTTATCTCCTCCTCCATTTGAATATTTCTGGGTTGCTTTCTTACTGGGGTGGGCCATTGAATCGATGCTCTGTGATTTTGTGCTCTTGGGAGTGTTGGTGGGGGAATGGGCACTCTTCTCACCGGATACTTTTCCCTGTTGTCTGTACAACTCAGTCACGCTTTGCAACGTCTTTACGTCGCAATCGTCAGAAGCATGAGTGTTGTCGTCACTGTCTATGTCTTCGACCAGGCGTCTATTGATAAAAGAATTGCTAAAGCCAACTGATAGTAAATTTTCTCGAAAAATCTCATTAGGGTCGAACCCTTTTATCCTTTCAATATATGTCAGGTTCAAATTCTTGAAATGTTCTGCGAATCTGTTAATGTTGTTGATGTTTCTGCACATGAAGTCCCCGACTTTCCAGGGAAGAGGAATGAACTGCTTTTTTTTCTTGTCATGGAAAAACTACAACCGGTGTTTGTATTGACTTTCTATTTCTGTATTGAACATCTTGTCCGTGATGTGCCATGGAAGGAAAGCAAGATTTTCCTTCGAGCCAAAGACCATTAGCACACTGTGATTATCCTTTTGTTCAAGTGTGCCCTTCTTGTTCAAAAACCTAGTTGCCTAGCCAAACATATGGGGAGCATCCTTTCCTAAAAATAAATCTTTGAAAAGCGAGACAAAGCCATTAAAAACCCCATATAAACAATGGGAGGCCTTGTGCCTCCAGAGGGCCTGGTACCAGAATGTTACTGGGTTGAATTCACAGTTTATTTTCTTGGAAAGAGATAGTTTTGGAAACGAGTAGCAATGCACTATTGTGAAAATCAAGTAGGAAGACATATAAAATTTATTTGATTCTTTGAATCGTGACAGTTGGGAACAGATTTGAATGGAAATTAGCTTGCCGCAATAAAAAATGAATTGTTTGTTGACTATGAAGAACAAAATATAAATAACCATACGAGAAACGCTTGCCAAGGATTCATGTCTCGTTATTCTTGTAAACAACCAAGCAATTTCCTGGAATGGAATTCTAAAGGAACTTACCTGCAAGTTTGTGAAATCTTCAGGAACTGTTGTCGGGTCTTCCAGGAACTGGGGTAAGATGTCCAAACCATTATCATTTTTTTCTAATAACTGCTTGCAATCTTCTCCTCTGAAGGTCAATGTTGGCTACGACAATCTTAACATCTTGTGGAAGACCTGAGGTGACAAAGAAACATGAGAATGGTCGCGAAGAGGAATGATTCTTTGGCTTGAAATATATTTTTCTGCGCACCAAGAGACCATCTCCTTACAGTCAAAAACCTCAGGGACAAAGCCTGGACGAGCAATTCCAAAGGTCCAAATCACTTCATTCTGGATGGAACAGGATGAATAGTAAGAATATGCCCTGGACCACTGGAAGTTCTGGGCCTGACGTCCGAAGATATTGACTGTATCTGCACAAAATTGTTGTTGACCTGCTGCCATAAGTTTACAAGAACATTTGTTTGCTCTAGACAATGTTTGAAATGAAGAGTTGGAAGGGATAATATAACGCTGCGCAAATCTTGGTCCAATGTGTGTGAATGGGAGATTTCCTCGAGACTTTCACTCATTAATGACAATTTCGACGACTATTGCATGATGCGTTGTTAGCATTAAAGACTAGTAATTGCATACATATAAGTGCGAACATGGAGAATACGACAATTAGCAATTAAGCATTGGAGATTTCCTGAACGATCTAACCTGATGACCCATGTTTGAGATGAACAATCGAAAGGGACAATATAAATCTGCAGAGATATTGGTTTAATGCATATTAATGGGAGATCTCCTCGAGCGTTTCACTCATTAATAAAAATGTTGATGGTTCCTGTATGTTGAGTTGTTGGCATGAAAGGTTACTAATTGCATATTAAGAAATAAGTACGAAGGTCGCGGGGACGGGAAAGAGCAATCAAGGACTGTCTAATTATCGAAAGCGGTCAGGCGGGCTGCATAACAGGGTTACAAGGGACAACCATTGGAGGTGAGGGCGCGAGGGTCAAATTGTATGTATCGGAGAGGGCATGATAGGACAGTCCAGAGGTCTATTTGAAAATCGCGGAAGTCTGGGTAATGTTTGCAAGACACAAAACAATGGAGGTGAAAATGTGAGCCGCCAATCCTGGAACCCAAAATCGAAAAAGTGGCTCAAGTATGGAATAGAGAAACGACTGCGTGGATTCATTTTCACCAATATATTCAAACTTGTAATATATATCCCATTGAACCTTGGTCGGGTACAGTAAACAGTTACTAAGAAGTGGAGAATTCGTGAACCCACCAACCTGAGGTACCGCGAAAGAGATTCCATGAAATCGGAAAATATGGAAAGCCGACGGACATGCTTCAGAATCAGGGTGACAATGGTTCTCTAGGAGACGTGACTTCCCGAAGGTCAAATTGTATATCGCGGAACTCTGTGAATGCAAAATGTGTACCATAGAAGAGGGGATTATATGAGATTCTGGAGGTCAATTTGTATGTCAGACCCTTTCGCTCATTAATGACATGTTTAAGGTTCATGCACGACAAAGTGCTAGCATTAAAGCTTGTGAATTGCATTTTTAGAGAGCAGGAAGGTGGCGGTGACAAGGAACAACAAGTAAGGAATGGCTAATTATTGAAAGTAGTTGATGATGCTTCGTAATAGGGAAACAAGATACAACCAACAGAAGTGGGGGGTCTAGGGTCAAATTGTATTTCTCGGGAGTGTTGACCGTAGAACATGTAACATGGAAGAGGGCATGGTGATGCATTCTTGCGCACAAATTGTATATCGCGGAATTGCGGGTACTGTTTGCTAGTCGTGGAACATTGGAAACAAAATCCTGAGCCCACCATTCCGACAACCCGCAATGGAAAAAATGTCTAAGTATGAAACAGGGAAAGGGCAGGGCAGACTTGATACACAACATATGTACAATGCAATGGAGATACAACCAACCTAGGGCTAAGTATTCAAATGAATGGTGGACGGCTGGGTTCGTGACGGGCCATTCATGTAACATGGAAGAGGGCATGGTGATGCATTCTAGCGCACAAATTGTATATCGCATAATTGTGGGTACTATTTGCTAGTCGTGGAACATTGGAAACACAATACTGAGCCCGTCAGTCCGACAACCCATAATGGAAAAAATGTCTAAGTATGAAATAGGGAAAGGGCAAGGCAGACTCAATACACAACACATGTACACTGCAATGGAGATACAACCAACCTAGGGCTAAGTATTGAAACGAACGATGGATGGTTGGGTTTGTGACGGGGCATTCCAGCGAACAAATTGTATATAGCGGAACTCCGAGCAATGTTTGCAAGTCGCGGGAGATTCGAAACACAATTTTGAGGCGGTCAATCCAGGAAACCAAAATCGAAAAAGTGTCCAAGTATTGAATAGGGAAACGTTGGGCCGGACTTGTTTTCGCTAAGGGTCAAATTGTATTTCTTGGGAGTGTTGACCACAGAACATGTAACATGAAGAGGGCATGATGAAGCATTCCTGCAGAAAAATTGTATATCACGGAATTGTGGGTACTGTTTTCTAGTCGTGGAACATTGGAAACACAATGTTGAGCCCGCCAGTCCGACAACCTGCAATCGAAAACATGTCTAATTATAAAACAGGGAAAGGGCAGGGAAGACTCGATACACAACAGATGTACAATTTCATGGAGATACATCCAACCTGGGGCTAAGTATTGAAATGAACGGCGGACGACTGGGCTCGTGACGGGGCATTCCTGCGGACAAATTGTATATCACGAAACTCCGGTCACTATTTTCAAGTCGCGGGAGATTCGAAACAAAATTTTGAGGCCGTAATCCAGGAACCCGCAATCGAAATGTTTTCCAAGTATTGAATAGGGAAACGTTGGGTCGGACTTGTTTTTGCTAATATATTGAAATTTGTAATGGGATATCTTCTTTGCATGTTTCTGGACAAGTTCTGTAGGGATGGTTAGACCTCGAGAATTTTGCATATTAATGTCGATCTTTATGGTTGTTGCATGATAGAGTTTTCGTATTAAACCTCTGGTGTTTCATACTTGGAAAGAAGTACGAAGATGGCCGGAACAGGAAACAGAGTCTAGGAATTGGAGATTTTGTGAACCCACCAACAAGAGGATCCAAAATATGGTGATAAGGTCTCCCCAGAAGACTTGAGGCCCCAACGATTAATTTTTTTCACTCACAACATTTGAATGCATAATTTGTAAGACAAAAAAGGGGATGATGTTAGAGTTCGACAGTCAATTTGTATATGGCGAACGTCTGGGTGCCAATTTTTTCGTACTAGTGTGTTTAGTTGTCACTAGTAAGACCATAATTAATGTATATTAGGAAGAACATGAAGTTAGTGGGGATGGAAGGCAACAAAAGATACTTTGAAACATTTGTGAGGCTTGGTAGAGTGAATATTGTGAGTTGGAGGAGTCTGCAGTGGAATTGTAGATCACGAAAGTTTTGAGTGCAATATGTATATCACGAAACAAGAAGTAACAGAGTTCGAAAGCGCCAACCCGGCAACCACAGCCATAAAATTGGCTGTGTATGGAAAGGAACAACGGCCCGACAATTAATTTGTATATGGCGGGCGTCCAAGTGCCAATTTTTTGGTACCAGTGTGTTCAGTTGTCACTAGAAAGACCATAATTAATGTATAATAGGAAGGATGCGAAGTCAGTGGATATGGAAGGCAGCGACAAATATTTTGAAACATTTGTGACGCTTGGTAGAGTGAATATCGTGAGTTCGAGGAGTCCGCAGTGGAATTGTAGATCATGGAAGTTTTGAGTGCAATATGTATATCATGGAACAAGAAGCAACCGAGTTTGAAAGCACCAACTCGACAATCGCGACCATAAAATTGGCTAAGTATGGAAAGGAACAACGGTCGATCGGATTCGTCATGTGAATATATTGATGGATATGAATATATGTCATCCCACTAACGTTGGAACCCATGATCATAGAAAGGCGACTAAGTATATAACCAAATAGCGATAATAGAGGGGAAGAAGAAAAGGGAAAAATGGTTAAGTATCTCACAGTATAACATCTATTGTTCGTTTATTAATGCCAATGTTTTCGAACCCTTGGTGAGTTATTACTAGTAAAAGCATAAATTTTAAATCACAGTTCTTTTGGTGCAATATGTATATGAGGAAACAGGGGACATAAGTGATGGATATCGCAAACCCGGGACCCGGTGGTGAGATAATTGGCTAATTAATGAAAGGGACTGAGGTCGATCAGGATCATGGTGTGTAGATATAGATAAAGATAAGCATCTGCCAATCTACGAATCCTGGAACGATTTGAAAATTACATTCGAATCCATAAGCAATAGAAAGAAAAAAAAACAGCGGACAACTAGGCTCGTGACGGAGCATTCCTGTGGAAAAATTGTATATCGCGGAACTCCGAGCACTGTTTTCAAGTCGTGGAAGATTCGAAACACAATTCTGAGGCCGTCAATCCTGGAACCCAAAATCGAAAAAGTGTCCAAGTATGGAATAGGGAAACAGTGACCCGGACTTGTTTTCAGTAATATATTGAAATTTGCAATAGCTCTACCATTACCTGGGAAGATCTTTGCATGTTCCTGGACAAGTTTTGTAGTGATGGTTAGTCCTCGAGAATTTTTCTTATTAATGAAGATCTTTATGGTTGTTGCATGATGGCATTTTAGTAATAAACATTTGTTGTTGCATATTTGGAAAGAAGTACGACGATGGGCGGAACACGAGACAATGACCAGTTATTGAAGATTTCGTGAACCTGCCAACTCGTTTGTATATGGCGGAGGTGCAAGTGATAGTTGTTTCATACCACTATGTTCAGTTGTCACCAGTAAGACCATAATTAATGTATATTAGGAAGGAAGCGAAGTAATTTGACACATCTTGCAAGTTCGAGGAGTCCGCAGTGGAATTGTAGATCACCGAACTTTTGAGTGCAAGGTGTATATCACAGAGAAAGAAGCAGGAGAGTTTGAAAGCGCCAACTCGACAACTGCGGCCATAAAATTGGACAAGTATGGAAAGGAACAACGGTTGGTCAGATTCTTCATGTGAGGATATAGATGGAGATGAAGTTATGTCAGCCCGACAAACCCTGGAGGCCGTGATCTTAGAAATGCAACAAAGTATATAACCAAAAAACGATAATAGACGAGAAGAAGAAAAGGGGAAAAGGGATAAGTATCTCACAGAAGAAAATCCATTGTTCTTTTATTAATGCCAATCTTTTCGAACGCCTGTTGAGTTCTCACTAGTAAAAGAATAAATTGTACATCATGGAATTTCTTTGGTTGCAAGATGTATATGATGGAACAAGGGACATAAGTGTTGGATACCGTAAACTCGAGACCCGATGGTCAGATAATTGGCTAAGTACTGGCCAAGAGAGTTTTTATATTTATTCCAATAGTGTTCATATTAATATATATTAGTAGATTATTTGTGGTTCAAATGTAAATCATCTTCCAATTTGCAGGATGCTATTTGTTTTGAAAATTTTGTTGAAACCAATAAGCAATAGAAAGACAAATATGTATATATATATATATATATATATGCCGCAACAATTTTGTATATGCACAGATATTATCAAATAGAAGAAGCTGTAATATATGGAAATCATTGAACATGAACATGACGCCAACACTTGAGTTGCCTTGTAATAGTCATTAATTCATTCTATTTATGGGACCCCGAAGAATGAAAGAAGAACGGGTCCTTCCATTTCTTTCTTTAAGTATAGGGCAGGTGCCACATAAGTATGGCCCATGACAAATTATCCTTCCATGTAAAATGTAAGGAACGAACATATTAGCATTTATTTATATCGAAGTGATGGGTAGCAGAAACAAAAACTTGTTGTTCGTGTTTAACAATAGACACAAAAAAAGGTACAAAATAAAATAAAAAGCAATACCAGAGATTGGAAAACACCATAAAAAAACCCGCAAATATTGTATATTAAAATAAGATGGGTTACAAAATACAACTGAGATTATTTGTTACAATGACTATGATTTGGCCTGCCACCGACCCCAAAAAAAAAACTATGTACAATAATGGAGCTTGTGGACAGTCTTTTATAGATTTCAACTTGACGATGAAATGCTTGATTCGTAAAAAACAACGAGTTGAATATCAATTTCGGTCCATGGACTTCATTGTTGTTTCCAACTAGATCTATCCCAGCATTTTTAATAACTTGTCTCTTGTAGATATGGCCTGCCTGCATTGGTTGGTTATTGAACATTCCATACTTTGCTAAGTGTTAATTTCCCTTTGTCATCGAAATCTTGGGGTTTAAGGTGATTTGTAATGTTCCTGATCATTGACATCAGAGACAACTTAGAAATGCGATTCAGGGCCAATCCAAAGATGAGGGAGTGGTTTTATATGTCGTCAGCTTTGGCGGCAACAAAAGTCGAGACAAAAAATAAATTCAGGTATGTTTTTTACTACTATTCTCCCTGCATTCAATCATCTGTTTGGTTGAAAATCCTACCTAAAGATTTGTATGTTGATTTTTTTTGTTTTATTACTGTAAATTGGAAGGGACGTCCAAGGCAGCTGCAAAATGTATCTCTGTTGAAGTACATAGCTTCTTCCAGCAGCAAAAATCTAGCAAGTGTATCAAATGTTGCAGATCACATCATAATATATCACTCGTCCTAGGGGTGGCAGACATGGCGGTCCACAAAACATGGTCTGGAATGTTCGGAAGTGACTCCAAATATTACTCCATGCTCAAATACACCTAGAAGGAAAGTATAAAATTGGATACCCACGAACACGAAAAACTGTATGCGCGTTTGAATCAACATTCTAAAATAACAGAACGTTTTATGCCAAAGATGTAACATAATTGATAGATAGGCAACTTCTATGTTAAAGAGTGTTAAACGACCTCTAGATGTAGTAACAAACTTGACATACAATCCACTTTCGATCACTACTGATACTAATGTCAAGTGTAAGAAGTCGTGATCCCAGGTTCCAGGTAGGTTGAGCTCCAGGCATCCACATTGGCGGTGACCCCATGCTCCAGATAGATTCAGCTTTGGAATTTAGCATTGGCGCTCGCAATGAGAACAATGATATTGACTGAAGTGCGATGGTTCAGTGAGGGTTGTCATTGTCAACACACTTAAACTGCAGGATTTTCAAACCTGCAAAGAACATCAACTTTAGTGTTGCTTTCCCACGACAACTAAAATGTTGCTTAGAGTCCATAAATATTTTGGCGTTGGGTGTTTTATGCGATAATGACCTTGTCATTACAAAAGAAATTCATTACAAATCTCTAGTCAGGATTTTCAACCAACCAAATCATCGAACACAGGGAGAACACTAATCAGAAGATACTTGTTTTTTTTTCCCTGTCTGAGTTTTTGTTTGCTAACAGAGATTTTTTTTCGCTTAAAACTGATTTCACATAAAACCATTCTCTCGTCTTTCAATTGGGATTCAATGGCATCTCTAAGTTGTCTTTCCTGTCCATGACCAGGAACATTACAACGAAGGCACCTTAAAGCCCAACTCTTTGATGATATAGAGAAATGGGAATAAGTATTTAAAATCAACCTTGGAGGATGACAGTATAATCTTCCATAGATTTTGGTTTAATTCATCTTAATGGAAGATGCCCTCGATCTTTTCTCTTATTAATGTCAATATTTTCGACTATGTGCCTTGAATAATCACTAATAGCACGTATTAAAATTCCCATATCCAAGAAGATTCTCAAATATGACAACCTGTAACATATGCACAACATTAAAGGGTGACATGACATCAATACCTTTGTGAATGACACGTTTGTGGATGGTAGTGTGGTAGTAAAAGGTTTCACTGTTACTATGATGATTCCTTTAAAAAGCTAAAATAGCCAACATTGTTTGCAAATTCAAAATGCACGCAAAATAAATTATAGGATCCAGTAATATTCACTTGTTTATGCATTTTAATGGGAGATGTCCTCGAGCTTTTTGCTTATTAAAGACAATCTTTTTGAACCTGTCTGGTCGATTGTTACTTTTAAAAACATAATTAATGTGCATTGGGAAGGACGAAAGGTGGCGGGGATGGAGAGGATAGGAAAAATTCTTTTAAACTTTTCTGAACCTGGGAACGCATGAACCCATGAAAATTTGAAGACTTGATTAAGTATGGAAAGGCAGGTCGGATAGATGGAGCCATTGTAGGTAGAGTCAAGGTTGCGAGTTTGAGGAGTCTGGGGTTGAATTTTAGAGCACAGACGTTTTGGGTGCAAGATGTATACCCCGATCACAGGTCACCAGAGTTCGATAGCACCTATCCACGAACCACATTCATAAAATTGGCTAAGTATGAAAACGAATGGCGGTCGGCCGGACTCACGATGTGAAGATATAAATGGAGATGATGATTTTCCAGTTCGCCATATCGGGAACCCGCGATCACAGAAACGTGACAAAGTATAGAATCAGAAACACATAACAAAGGGTAAGAACAAAAGGGAAAAACAGGCAAGTTTAGAAGAAATTGGATAATATGCAAACGAATGATGGTTTTCTATACTCTTGATGTGAAGATATAAATGAAGATGATGATTTTTCAACTGGCCGCCCCGGGAACCCACGACCACAGGAACATGGAAAACTATAGAACTAAAAATGCATAATAGACGGGAAGAACAAAAGGAAAAAATGAGAAATCTTACAAGAGGAAAAAGAAAGGGAGAGAAGAACTTTATTGCTCACACACCAACACCTACTCTCATAACTATGAACCCATAGAAAGACATTAACAATGGGGAAAAAACTGTAAACTATGAAATAAAGTTGGAACCCGACAAACTCTGGTTCAGGCCATAAGAGATGTAATTTACATCCATCTTAATAGTATTTCCTGGGGAGCCAACTATGAAACCCTGTAACAACAGATGCAACTGCAGATGCAACACCCCAACATTGCAAATTTTAGGCAAACAAGAGCAGCCAACAAATAACAACCCAGTTAAGAAGCACCAAAAGGCCCAACTACAGCCGCAGGACCTTAACACTGCACAAGCACCAACCAGCCAACCAGGAAATTCACTGTACACAATATTGTATCAAAAAACGCAGAGGAAAACTTATTGTAACACATCTATTAACCAAATATTTCAGGCTGTGAGACCTGCCAGGTAAAATTCAAAGTTGGCGAGACCATCCAAAGGCTTTCCTCTGTGCAAGCAACTAAGAAAAGTGTGGTTTTCCCGGTTGGTATTTTTCAATATTGGGAGCCATAAAATTCCTCTTGCAGACCATCTTTGTATGTGATTACCACGACCATAGAAGAAGGACTGTAATATTGTGTTCGTCTTGTCTCTGATCGCCAATGTTCGACACAAAACCTACCTCCATCAGAGCCACAATGACACACAAGAAAAGGGAATCGTATTTTCTTTTCACATACAAAAATGTTTTGCAATAGAATTTCGACCCAAGCATCCCAGCAGTCAAATTTCCCACCTGAAAACTGTAGATAGCAAGCGAAGCTAATCATGACACCCAAACCCGCCCGTCAATGGAGAACGACAGAAGGATAATGTTGGACACAAAATCTACCTCCATCACAGCCACAGTGACGCATCACAAAAGGAAATCGTATTTTCTCCTCACATACAAAGATGTTCTTCAATATGATTTCGACTCAGGCATCCCCAGTACTCAAATTTCCCACCTGCAAACTGCAAAGAGAAAGCGAAGCTAAACACGGCACCTAAAATCGCTCGTTAATGGGGAACGACAGAAGGGTTGTTCCAATCGCAGTTGCAGAAGCCCAAGTATCCAAACTGCAACAAGACCAACATGCAAACAACAACAACAACGGGAAAATAAGAAATCAGTGAACATGCAAGAAGTAAGGATGAACTAGTGAACCAACAATGTCGTTGAAGAACAATATTGCCGAAATTGACTGCAGAGAGCATTGCATATAAAAAGAACGCAAGAAAATGTATTGTAACAGGACTGTTAAGTAAACGTTTAAGTCTGTCACGCTGTTTAGGTAAATATTTAAGTCTGTTAGAACTGCTCTGTAAACATTTAAGAAAGAATGCACAGTGGCAGATCTCTTACATGCAAAAAAACATTTATTTTATTATTTTATAACAACAATAAAAAAATATTAGTAACAATAGTTCGAACAATAGAGCCTATGTAAATAAAAAATATTTATTCAAAGGACAAACTAATATGAAGTCAACTTATGAAAAACTGACTATCCATCTTCAAAACTTTGGATATCCAAACATTTCAAGAAAAAAACCACTCAGAAATACCGTATATGAACAATAAAATTTGGATATGGTAACATATCAAACATTGGGAATATTGAAGCTGGCAATAAGACCTCCAATCTGATATCCAATCACATCACAATAGATATGGTATTTTTTATTATATAAAAATCAATGTTTTTAGTTCCCTAGTTCCAACAATAGATATTATGCAAATATTTATGGTCAAACGACAAACTAATATGAAGTCAATGAATTATCGATTGTTATAGTCCCTCTACGCCTACGACAGGGACTAATAATGACACTGGATCTACATAGATAAATTAGTTTTTCTTCATCCTTGCCCATTCATCTATACAACCTGAGTGGGCCTAATGGTTAGGAACATGTGTTTCCTCATGAGAGGTTACAAGTTCAAATTCATAGGGGGGTAGGGTATGTATACCTTAGTAGACATTACCAGTCAAATGTTTGGGGGGAGGGGGTCCTTTGTCCCACAAACAAAGGGGTCACATACACCAATTTGGTGTCTGGCTTGGTTGTGACCTTAAAAATAGATGATACAAAATGGATTCTTAGTTTGGGTTGTCTCTGAATATTTTGAAGTTTATACATGTGATTATTTTATATATAGTAAAATGGAAATTTTACAATGTTATTTTATTTATGTTTGAAACCTCATTACCTTATGTTGTCTTAAGATTATATAATGGATATATAATTTGGGACATTATTTAAACTTTTCTTAAAAGTTTTACATTATGTTTTGATTGGTAAGACTTAACTTTGGTGGATGTTACATTTTTATTTTATTTTATAAATTATGTTACTCTTGATTTTATGTATTTTATGTATATATAGATAATATCAATGATGGTTTGTTTAGTTTCTAAAAGTCGGGTGTTAATATAGCCTATATATACATGTGTTTGTTTCTCTTTTTTCCATGGAAAAATTCTTTGGAGAAACCCTCTATGGAATTTTTTTTTGAGAAACCCTCCAAGCATGCTTTATAATCCAATACGGGAGACATGTTGTCACATTGATTAGATAACATTACATTAAACATTAAGAAAAATTAAAGTCCATACACTTAAAATTAAAATTAAAATTAAAGTCCTTAGTATGTTACTCACTTAGGTGTTGGTATGTTACTCACTTAGGCTGGTATGTTAATCCAGTACAAAAGGCTAGTGAAAGTGCATAACTTCATATGATATATAGATCTATGATTGGAAACAAGACAATGACCAAGTATGTAGAAGCGCAGAAGAAGTGATGATGATTGTGACAAAAAGAATACCTTCCTTGCTAAGAGGGAGTGTTGAAGATTGAGTAGCTTTGGAAGATATCCTTATTGTATTTGACCAAGACAATCCCTAAAGAATATTATTATATTATATTTGTTAATTAGGCCCTATTGTGCCTTTGTAAAATTCGGCCCTATTGTGCCTTTGTAAAAGTCGTCCCTATTGTGCCTTGACATGTAAAACATAAAATAAAAGGGTAAAGTAACAGGTCGACCCAGACCTAATTTTAGGCTGGCCAGACCACTATTTATAAGGGAGGACAGTGCCTCAATTCCACACTCACTCACTAGCTCTGCAACCAAGAAGAAAAGTGCACAAGTTTTAGAGGGAGACACTGCTGCAACTAGGAGGTGACTTGGTGGAGGGTTTTGGTCTATCTCTTGGATATATCTTGGTTAAGTGGTGCACTACTCTTCCCTAGTCAAGGGTTAGAGGAGGATATTTTTCTTTGTTAGTTCTCTCTTGGAGAGAAGCATTGTTCTTGGTTGGAAAATCTATATTGAGGAAGTTTACTGGGTTTTTCCCATAATGGGGTTTTCTCAGGGTAAATCTTCTGCATGATGTGAATGTTATTCTTTCAGTGATCCTTTATATGCAATTATTGCGCTAATGGTTTAATAAGTAAAAGAATGCTAAACTAGTTAACTGCTTAAGTGAAATATCAACATGGTATCAGAGCGGGCCTGAAATAAGGAATCTTCACAGCACAAAAGAACTCACTAAAGAAGCTAAGAGCTTAGGGAGACTCTCCTAACCCTAGCAGACCTCCTCCTATGAATAAAATCTTAGTTTGACAAAATTTTATAAAACTGCAATTGTTGTTGCAGTTGTTGCAACTGCATAAACCCTAAGTGTGACGTTTTCCCTGTTTAAGAAGGACGTTAGAGAAAGTAACCAGACCTAGGAACTCGCCTAAGAAGGGAGAATCCATTCACTGGATCATAACTCAAGATTTAATAATTTAAAAAATTAGGGTTTCCTCATAAACCCTAGGTCATGTTGCAGTGGTTGCAGATTCAATGACAGATTTCATCTTTGACTCAACAATCTCTCTAGTAAGGTCTAAGATACTCATCTTGAAAATTTATTTGTTATTTTTACTTATTATGGGCAGGATGACTACCAATACCAAGCTTGACGAAAATCTTGAAGGAGTCGTGACTTTCAAGCATGGAATTACATAGTGATGCTCATTCTATAAGAGAATGACCTTGTAAGTTTTGTTGAACAAGATGTTGAAGAGCCAGAAGGAGATGAGGCCAAAGACAAAAATAAGAAGGATCTGATCAAAGAAAAGAGGATCATTGTCGATTCCATCAAGAACCATTTGGTTCCTTATGTTTCAGCATTAAAAACCCCAAAGAAAATGATGGATTCCTTATCCCATCTATTTGAAGGAAAGAACATCAATCGGAAAATGACCTTAAGGACACAACTCAAGAATGTAAATATGCAAAATTCAAAAACCATACAATATTACTTCACAAGAGTCTCCCAAATTAAAGAACAACTTGAAGCTATTGGAGACTCAATCAAAGAAGCTGAGATAACGATGAACACTTCAAATGGTCGTCCAAATTCTTGGGAATACTTCATCTAAGGAATCTGCTCAAGAAGAAAGTTAACTCAGTTTAGCAGGTTGTGGGAAGACTGTACTCAAGAATAATACATATTAGAGGCAAGAAAGGAAAAGATAGAAAGAAATAACGATCAAGAACTAACATCTCAGGCAAGAAAAGGAAAGAACAAGAAATAATTTCACTCACACAAAATATTTCAGAAGCCTCATAAAGGACAAGATTCTCATAAATATATCTCAAGCTTCAGATGCTTCATTTTCCAAAAGATGGGACATATTGCAAGAAATTTTCTCCAAGAAAAAGACCGAGATAAAACCAAGAAGTTTAAAAGGAATCATGTCAATTTCATAGGAGAAGATGAACCTAATCGGAAAAGAAAAAAAGAAGATGATCCAGATGAACTAGATCTTTTGTGATATAGGACTTAGCGCTTACGAAGCACTTGATTCATATCAAAGTGATATTGATAGTTGTATCTCATTTCTTCCCACATTAAAAATTCATGAAGTAAAAGAGTTGGAGAATTGTTGTATCATGAGGGCCAAGTACAAGTTGTGAAGATGTGTCATTATTAATCTAGACATCATATAGATCAAGCAAGAAGTCTGATAAATGCACGCTCTAGGTATGCACCCTTCATATTTGATTTCAGTTTTAATTTTATTAACATTATATTTTATGAATTTTTATCTTATCTTGTTGGATCATTATCCTCGGTATGAGAATCCAACAAGGTATCATTTAAGATCAATAAATAGTTTTTGTGCTCGGGGGTGGCATATGTAAATGAATATGGTTGGGTGAAAACATTGTGACATTGTCTATGGTAAAATGAACACATTAGAATAGAACTCACAGTGTCCTGCAGTTTCCCAATCAGAAGACCTAGTCAATGGATAATGGGGCCACCTTGACAGGAGGCATAATTCGTTTGAATTTTTACTCAACTTTTCATATTAAGACTTGGTATCCAACACCAAACATATATTATAGAGCCTCTGAGGATATTGTAAACTCAGAATAAGTCACGACTCAGAAGGAGTAGGTATGTCGGTCCTTGTATTTGAGATTGTGTTACCCCTAGCACCAGATGGTGCATATTGATCACTCTTCAGATCATCAGGAAAATTTAGTAGAGCCAGAAGGGCCTACCTAGAATCATTAAAGTAATCAGGAAAATACCAACATGGTCTCATGACACTTTGCAAGATGCAAACCCATATAGCATTGACGAGCCATACTATGAGGAGAAGATGGCTCCACGAGTGGTGAGGTAGGCGACCTCACCAAGTATCAGCTTAGAAGGAGCTAGAGTTCAGAGGGAGTCATCCCTCACAATCTAGTAAAGAGGATAATCCTCCCCATGACCATTCATAGAGATGTACAAAGCCTGATTTGTGTCCAAAGGATTATCCCAACAAGAGGGAGAAGAATATGACAAGACACTTTCTCTAGTAATCAGAAAAATTATATATATAGAACAACCATGTTCCATTAAAAGAAGTTGGTGCAGTATGAGATTCAAAGGGAAAAAATGAATATGTTATCATGATGGAGTAGAGGATCTACTCTCAGAGTTCAATGGCTACAGTGAGAATGAAACAGTCAATCTCAGTTACAAAAAAAGAAGTTGCAAGTGCAGAGTCCCAGTTCCAGAAGGAACAAGTTGAAAAGAGAGTAGAGGACATACTCTTAGACAGTGAGACAGATAGTGCTTTGCAGAAAGTACATAGAGCTAGCACATGATTGTGTCGATTGAGTTGCAACTGAGAAAGTGTACCAAGTTGGTACAATGTGATGTGAAAATTTGGTTCGAAGAACACGAGGATAGATATATGTTTTGCAGCGAAAGACATGTTCACCTAATTATGGAAAAACATGTGATGAGGAACCTAAAGGGTACAATCAATTATGGACCCAGATATATATCAGAGTGTGAGATAAGATTGCAGATTCAGATTGGGCAGGCAGTGTCACAGACAAGAAAAGTACATCCGGATATTGATTTAGTATGGGATCAGCTGTGATCTGGTGACTTAGTGAGAAGAAGATCTATATGGAACTCAGTTCCACAAAGGCATAATATGTGGCAGAATGGTCAACTTGTGGCAAAGTAGTGTGGCTTCAGAAGTTGATTGCAGAATTGTTTGATCTTGAGTTGGAGGAAACATGTATCTTTTATGACAACCAGAGTTGCATAAAATTTTCAGTGAACTCGTTGTGTCATGACAAGTCCAAGCATATGGAGATCAAGTACCATTATATCTGAGAGATGATACAGAAGGGAGCAGTAAAGATCCAATATGTTCCTGCTGACGAACATGTAGAAGACATGTTGACTAAGCCTCTGTCAAGAGAGTACTTCGAATACTTTAGAGATGAGCTTGGTGTGGTCTAGAAGGATTTTCCATCATGAGAGGGATTGATGTGTTCCCTAGTAGAAAGAAGTGATGTGTTCCTCAGTTGAGGGAATTTATGTGTTCCCCAAAAGCAGGAAGTGATGTGATCCCCAATAGAGGGAAATGATGAGATCCCTAGTAGAGGGAAGTGATGTGATCCCTAGAGGGAAGTGATGAGATCCCTAGTAGAGGAAGCTACCCGAGCATAGGTTGTTAACTACAACTTAGGTTGGTATGCTACCCCAATGCAGGTTGGTAACTCCAACGCATGATGGTATGCTACCCTAGTGTAGGTTGGTAACTCCAACGCAGGTTGGTACACTACCCAACACAGGTTGGTAACTCTAACTCAATATGGTACGCTACCCCGACGTAGGTTGGTAACTCCAACGTTGGATGGTATGCTACCCCAACGTAGTTTGGTAACTCCAACGCAGACTGGTACACTACCCCAGCGTAGGTTGGTAACTCCAACACAGGATTTTATGCTACCCCAACGCAGGTTGGTAACTCCAACACAGGTCGATATGCTACCCCAACGCAGGTTGGTACTCCGATGCAAGCTGATATGTTACTCTAGTATGAAAGTCTGGTGAAAGTGAAGAACTTCTTATGATATATAGATATGTGATTGACAATAAGACAATGACCAAGTATGCAGAAGCACATAAGCAGTGATGATGATCGTGACAAGAAGAATACCTTCCTTGCTAAGAGGGAGTGTTGAAGATTGAATAGCTTCAGAAGATATCCTTAATGTATTTGATGAAGACAAACACTAAAGAATATTATTATAGTATATTTGTTAATTAGGCCATATTGTGCCTTTGTAAAAGTCATCCCTATTGTGCCTTGACATGTAAAATAGAAAATAAAAGGGTAAAGTAATAGGTCGTCCCAAACCTAATTTCAAGCTCGCCAAACCATTATTTATAAGGGAGGCCAACGCCTCATTTTCACAGTCACACACTAGTTCTGCAACCAAGAAGAAAAGTGCGCAAGTTTTAGAGGGAGACATTGTTGCAACTAGGAGGTGACTTGGTGGAGGGTTTTGGTCTATCTCTTGGATATATCTTGGATAAGTGGTGTTCTAGTCTTCCCTAGTTAAGGGTTAGAGGAGGATATTCTTCTTTGTTAGTTCTCTCTTGGAGAGAAGCATTGTTCTTGGTTGGAAAATCTATATTGAGGAACTTTGTTGGGTTTTTCCCCTTAGGGGGTTTTTCCAGGGTAAAGCTTGTGCATGTTGTGAATGTTATTCCTTCAATGATCCTTTATATGCAATTATTGTCTTAATGGTTTAATAAGTAAAACAATGCTAAATTGGTTAACTGCTTAAGTGAAATATCAACACATTCCAGGTAAATGTTGTCAGCATACAACATGCACTTCAAACCTAGAGGAACTGTATTGGACATGAACCCATGACCTCTCAATAATATCCACCTTGAAACTAGTCATTTCAAACCAAACGAGATAACTTAATGCATTGTGTGTGTGTGTGTGTGTTCCCAATGGAGAAATTTTTAACTTGTGTATTCAAGAAGATAAAACAATTTGCATTTCAAAGGTGTCCAAGCACCACATTAAAAAGTTTAAAAGTCCAAAGACAAACCATACTAATCCTAAGCATGTTATAGCATAACATCTAGTGTAATACCCTCTATGCACTTTGAGGATATGGGGTACTTGCTAAAACCACCAACTTCACTCCAGATTTGTTTCTCTGATACCTTTCATTGCTATCTTGCTATTACTTAATTAACATGTGTAGGCATGACAATGTAGACTTATGCAAGAATAATTAATCATTCAGTAAAAATGGCACCATAAATTATAATTGCAATCTCACACATGCAAACAAGACCGAATAAACCATAAAGAAATAAAATCCATAACATAAACAACATTAATTCAACATAATTAATAGGTACATTCATGAAAGATTATCTCTCTAGAAAGTGTCTACCATCTAGATGTAGAGGAAGGATGCTCCACCCAACCATAGGCTCATTGTTGCACCAATTCTCTCTATAATATAGGCCACCCTTGACTTGAGGCTATGAATCCACAATGAGAACTCTTCCTATGGATGGCTCTAATTATTTTCTCATAGCCCAATTCCTAGGTTCACATTCAATATTTAATCCTACAACAATACCAATCCACAACCCTCTTTCCCCATCAAACCACAAAAGCCAAGAAATGGGATACCCTTATTTTCTCAATAGTCCCTTAGGATAATAAATTGAATTTTCCTATGCATGGGGATTGCGAACATCATCCAACAACTAGGAATAAGATTATTCATTGCTCTAGGAGTTAAGGTTAATAGTGGAAGAACAAATTCAATCATTAATATTAGTGGGAGACTCTAGTACAATCATCAAGTTGATGCATAAGAAAGTCACCCCAACCAATTATAAACTCACCTATATCATGGTTTAAGCTCGAAATGAGGCTACGAGAATCCAAACAACATCTTTTTATCAAGTGCCAAGGGGTTTTAATTTCAATATGACTCGTTTTCCAACAAGGAAACAATGTTAAAAATGGGGTAGCTTTGGGTTCATGGCCAAGTAACCATCCAAGCCATACCTTAATCATCCCTTTGAAATTAATGACAAGTACCACAAATTTATTATTCCACATGTATTTTGTTGGCAAATGTTTAACAGGTAGTGCATGCTTGTCATTGATGGAAAGTACAACAGTGAAGATGGCATGAGTATAGGAAGAATGTAACAGACGGGCATCAGAAGTAATTTGGGAAGATGCTGCAGAGCAAGCCCGATAAGTTCAGAAGAGATAGTGCAGAGGATTGTTGGTAGGTTATCAGGCAAAGTAAGCTTGTCATTGATGGCAAGATCAGAGTATGCAGCGAAGGCAAAACAAGGACAAAGTACGCTCCGGAGGAGAAGCGCTAGTGATCACTGGATCTCATCCTGAATTCCTGAAAGAATGAGGGTCGTCAGATCAGAATATAGACAAGAAGAGCGCT
>SNQJ01S0158615.1:0-21976 GCA_010110895.2 Picea sitchensis
CGCGCCCAGTGAGAAGTTAGGGCGTGGGTTGCTTGTTTTTAAGTGGTTTTTGAGGAATTACTCAGCATGGCTTTGGCTAGGAAGAGGCATGAGTTGGCCTGATGCCAGGTAAACCTGTATGGTGCATTTTAGGGTTATAACAGTAAGGATGTATTGAAATGGATTGACATCAACAACCACCATAGTCTTGCAAATTAATATGTAATGACGCAAAAATTGGACTAAGTGAACAACAACCAAACTTGGATTTTCGACGTGAGTGTAGTTGAGTTCAATACTGAGTAAAGTACGACTAAGATAATAAATAACATGCTTGTGGAGCTCTTCATCCTTCTAAACTAGAACCATACCAATCGTATCCTCAGATGTGGCAATGTAAAGTAAGTAATCTCTACTATAGTCTAGAGGCTTCAACATAGGTGTCGACACCAAAGCTTTCTTCAAATCATCGAAGGACTCTTGGGCTCGCTCATCCCAGATAAAAGGGGTGTCCTTCTTCAAAAGAAAAATGACATGTCATAGTCTAGGCTCATGATGCTCTTCACTGAGGGTTTGATGGAACCCTTGAAGGGTTGGGTAAAGGTTTTTAAGCCTACCAACCTGTAGGATGCTATCTGGAGGATGAGAGACCTAGGACTAGCTGCAAAGCTGAAATTTGTGCCTAGACCACCTCTTAACACTAGAGGAAGAGACCAAAGACCTCTGATGAACCTAGGAGGGAGTGACCCAAGGGGGTTTGAAAGGGGAAGAGGTAGGATGGACAAGAATATTAGAAGGGAACTAAGGAGGAAGAAAATATGCTACACATGCAAAGAGCCATGGAACCCATCCCACAAATGCATGGGTCATGAACAAGTGCATTACATAGAGGTGACATCAGACAATGAAGAGGATGAGGATTTCGGCCACATCCAGAACATAGAGGCAATCGCCACCAAAATTGTAGAGGAGGGGGATATAGGTCATGACAGTACGACATAAGAGAGAGCTACTTTCACAATATTTTGGCATGTGTGGACGAAAAGGGGAAGATTCACTATGCACCAAAGATTCACGGGATCATTGACAAACATGGTAGGGTGTTTGGACCTATTCCACCAGGTGTACCACCTGACAGGGGTTTGTGCATATCATTGATTTAAAGGAAAGAGAAAATCCAGTCATCACCACACCTTACAGACACCCAAAGAAGTACAAGAATGAAATAGAGAAGGCAATCAAAGAGCTCTTGGATATGGGGAACATCAGGACAAGTTCCAACCCTTTTGCCTCTTCAGTGGTGTTGGTCAAGAAGAATGATGGAATCATGCGCATGTGCATTGAATTTAGGGAACTAAACAAGAAAACAATAAAAAATAGATATCCCATAGAAAGTATTGATGAGTTACTAGACGAGATTCATGGGGCTATCTATTTCACCAAAATTGACCTACACTATGGCTACCATCAAATCAATATGAGGGAGGAGGACATCCCAAAAACTACTTTCAGGTGTCACTACGACCACTATGATTTCTTAGTGATGTCATTTTTCTTAACCAATGCCCTTTCCATGTTCCAATAATGTATGAACCATGTCTTCAACAAACAGTTAAGAAAGCATCTTCATGTTTTCTTTGATGACTTGATAATCTATAGAAAGATGTGGGAGGAACACCTTCGCAGATATTGACTATCATGGAAGATCAATCATTGTATGCCAAGGAGTCCAAATGTGAATTTGGAATGATAGAGGTCCTATACTTGGGACATATTATTAGGGTTAAAGGAGTACAAGTACATCAAGAGAAAATCCAGGCCATAGTTGAATGACCCATGCCCAAAACCCTTACAGAGTTGAGGGGATTTCTGGGCATCTCCAGCTATTACAGGAGATTCATCAAAGGGTTATCCCAATTGTGTGCACCCTTGACATATCTAACAAATAAAGGGGCCTTCAGATGGATTTAAGAGGCCCAAGCCACCTTCAACAGAATGAAGAAAGTAATGAGAATGTTCCTTGTGTTGGCACTACCATATTTCAGCCAACCTTTCACCTAGGAGTGTGATGCCTCTAGAGAAGACATTGTGGCCATATTGATGTAGAATATGAACCCTCTTTCCTATTACATTCAAAATCTTAGGGGTCCTAAGTTACTTTACACTATCTATGACAAAAAGGTTTTGGCTATCATGCATGCCTTGGCCAAATTTTGGCAATACTTAGTCAGTGATAGATTTATGGTAAAATCATATCACAATAGCCTTAAGTACTTCTTGGAGAAGAGACGAAAGACAACAGAAGTGGGTCAGTAAGATACATGCCTATGACTTTGACATTGAATTCATCAAAGGGAAAAACAATGTAGTGGTAGATGCATTATCTAGGAGGCCATCAGTCTATGCCATGACATATGTATTAGTTGATTCGAAGGACCACCTTGTGATGGAATACTGAAAAAATCAGTTCACTTTTCAGGTGATATATGGACGGGTACAGGATGATAACTTCAGGGTCATAGAGAGCATCATCTACTACAAGGGTCGAATGTTTTTGGTTCCTGAATCAACCTTCAAGGCCAAGATACTATAGGTTTGTCATGACTCACTAGTGGTAGGGCACCAAGGGATTGGCAAGACTTACAGGCATGTAAGGGATAGGTTCTCATGGAAGGGCCTCAAGGAGAATGTGATGAGTCACATTAAGGAGTGTACTCCTTGTCAAGAGAATAAGGATGAGCACAATCATCCAGCGGGACTGTTGCAACATTTACCCATCCTCGAGCATAAATGGGAGAGTATCTCTATTGTCCCTTGGTTATGAAATTAAGCAAAGATCAAGGAAGAAAAGGAAAAATGTGAACTGCACAGAAGACACAGTGACTGCTATTGGGTCGAAGTGAGAAAAAGAGAAGAAAAGACAAAGCGAAGTAAAAGGAAGCAAGTTGTGGGATGAGGATATTGAAGATGGTATATCAACAAGGAATAAGGATCATGGAAAAGTTGGTAAGAGGAAAAATCCACCATTGGATTCTTTGGAGCACTACGCAAGAAGGAAGGAAAGACAGGTTGGCGAAGCCCTGAAAACGTGGGTCAAGTTGACCTACGGTTTTAGACACTTAGGTTTTTGGTATCTAGGGTTTTGACACCTAGGTTTCAGCCTAAGGATGTCGGTGAGTGATTGTAATGTATAAATAGAGGTATAAAGGACCTGGGATGGGTTGGTGTCAAGGTGGTGTTATGATTGTTATGGTTGTCTTTGTCATTGTTTAATCTAGTGAGCAATATTATGTGAGGGAGAAGTGTTGAGTATGAGAGCCTATTGTATTGTAAGATCTTCAGTTGGGTGCGAATATCAACCCTGCAACTGGGTGCACAGTGAGGGGAGAGATAGAGAGGAGGAGAAAGAAGATATGCTAGCTAAGAGTGCAGACAAGAACTGTATGCTTCACCTCAATATATTATAAAACACAGTTCTATGAAAGTATCCCTAGAGAGAGGGTCAACCATGTATACTCTGTTTTGTGTCTGATTGATGCTATGCTATTTTCCCTTTGATATATTGTTATTGCATTACTATGTTATATCTAATAAATAGTTGTGCAGAGTAGAGTTAAACTGGTAAGATAAATATAAATGTTGTGTCATTCTAGTACTAGATCCACTTGGTATTCCCCTTGGTTGTAGACATCTCTATCCTGCAACCCCCCCATAGTTTCTTCAGGTGAGACTACATCTACTTTTCAAGTGTTTCCAAAAGGGCCAGTAGTTAGGTCTTGTTGGTGCACTCTTGGAGCCAAACGATAGGTCTAGCCCTGTGCCAACAAATGGCTCCGTTGTCGGGACAAGAATCTTCTTGAGAGAATGTCAAGGTGGTTCCCATCAATGACAAAGATTGATAAGTGGATAAAGGATCAAGAAAAGAACTTCGATGAAGCCCAAAACAAGAACCCTAATATTAATACAGAGGATTGGTTAGGAATATATATATTTATCGATATACATGAGATTTTCTTTGGAGGAATCCATCAGGAGCTATACGAGTAGTTAGCTAGGTTAGCAGATACCCAGTTTGAGGTTAGATCTAGGCCACCTGTGGTCTGGATGTCGACACTAATCAAGAAGGTCAAGAGAGTTGATAACACTATGTCAAGAGAAGTAGATCACTGGTTTGATAGCACCATTGGAGGGTACATCACTGAGTTTGTTGTTGACAGAGTAGAGTCATATATCCAAGCCGAAAGATATTTCTTCAAGGGACCTAGAGGAAACTTTTTACATTTTCTGAGGTTGAGGATCAAGATTCTATTACATGAGAAGAACATCTTGAAGATACAATAGATTGGTCATATATGGAAAAACTAATGTTTAGGAATTCGTACAGTGATAGAAACATAGAGTTTGGACATAGACGCAGTGGCAGAGCATTCAGAGAAGTTCATCTTGAGAACCTATTTAATAAGAACTACGGGGACGAGGGTTTCTACAGTGGAGAAGAGGTAGATCTGACGGATGAAGAACACTCAAAACCTGTTAGGGAGAAGGAAGTGAAAGATGAAGAGCCTCGCCAAGAAGATCTAGAAGCCTTAGGAACTACACAAACTATTGAAGTAAGTACTATTATCCCTCCTATTGATTCAGTAGCATTAAGCAATTAGAGTATTCCAAGCCACCAGAGTGTTCAGAGAACTGTCACTAGTAGTCCACCACATACTCAATCAGAAACCCTAGGAAGATCTATGGCAGATGATATGAGGCTACCTATTTTTAGGGGAGATGGATCTGAAGATCTTGATCAACACTAGTTCCTATGTGACATTGTATGGAATATTAAAAATTTCACCGATGAAGCTGTTAAAAGAACTCAGTTTAGCACAACCATAAGGGATCGCACATTGAGATGGTACATGAAGATTGTCAAAGGAATTGCACAGCCTAAGCCACTGAATGTGATCAAGAACGCATTGATTATAGAGTTCAAGAAACCCAAATTAGAATCACAATGTATTACAGAACTGAAACAAATCAAGCAGAAGGTAGATAAACTTGTTTGGGAATTTGATCAGAGATTCAAGACCTTGACTGGTTGATTGACTTTTCATATCCCAGATGAGTACAACAAATAATGGTTCATTGCTTCCCTCTTACCACACATCAGATTTCCTCTGATGCAACAGAAGATCGCTTCGCAAGCTAAGGCATTGGAAATCGCCATGAAATTAGAGTCAACCCCTATGGGAGAATCCAGCTCAAGTATGAGTCAAATATTGATTCAACTAACTAGTTTGTCTCTACATGTCGAAGATATGAAGAAAGACAAGAGAAAGGGTAAAATAGAAGAAATATGGTGTGTCATATGCAAATCATAAGGCCATGACAAGGAACATTGCCCCTTATTTCATGAATACTTGGCCTCTGGAGCTCCGAGCCCTTTGAAGCAAGTCACCCTACCCTGGTGCGAGGAATGCAGAAATAGACATTGCCCTGGTGAGTGCTATTACATGCAAAAATATGTTCAAACACAAACAAATTTGTATTGCATGTTCTGTAAGTCCATGGGGCATGATGATAGAGATTGTAGGGCTTATGAACTCATGCACAAAATGTCAACAAACATATAAAAAATTCAATGTGAAGTACAACAAGAAGGAAACACTATGCAGTATAACTCCTTTGGGAGAGGAAACTTCAATCCTTGTGGTGGATTCAGAGGATGAGGAAGAGGAGGAGATATGGGTCGAGGCCAAGGATATATCATCTGTTACAATTGTGCACAACCAGGACACCTAGTAAGGGACTTTCAAAACCCTTGCACTACTTGCAGCTACTACATTTCATTCGAACACATTATAGAATATTGTCCTGTGCTACTAGCTAAGCTTCAGGAAAGATGAGGACCTCAGCATAACCCACAAGTGCAACTAATATATGTTGAAACTCATGGAGAAGACCCTATAGTAATTGTTATCACTAGAGGAGTCATTGTCACAGGAGAAGACAGACTAACCCAAGGAAATATTACAAAAGAATCAGGAGTCAGGAAAGATACAGAGAAGACCCAAACCTTTGATGCAAAGAAAGAAAGAAAAATATTTGAGGAGGGAATAAATGAGTTCAAAGAAAACCAAGGTTATTCATCAAATACATGGCCAAAATTAAGAGAATATTGGATGCCTCTGGAATTCAATCAGTCTTCTTCGCCAAAGGAAGGAAAAGAGGTAAGCAAGCTCATGGAATTTTTACATACTTGTATCAATTTGATTCAGGATGAGAGTGTTCTACAAGAGCTACAAAATTTGATCAGAAAGTATGAGCTAGGAAATATAGATCCCTTACTGAATAGGGAAGTACATCAAATCACTAAAAAGAGAATGACAAATAAGGAATTACACTTGAATGCTCAAATAGGACAATATGATATAGATTATGTGTTCCTCGACTTAGGGTTAGAGGTCAATGTCATGACAAAGAAAACCTGGGCACTGATGGGAAAAATGAAGTTGATATACTCCCCTATCAGGCTTAGGATGGCTAATGAGCAGGTAGTAAGCCCCTTTGGAATATTGGAACATGTCCCTATGGACATTGAGGAAGTAAGAAAATTTGCATATTTTGAGGTAATTGAGATAGTTGATGACAACTACCTTACCCTGCGCTGTTAGGAATTGATTGGGCTTTCAATAATTCCACTATGGTTGATTTAAAGAAAATACAAATGAATTTTGAAAGATATGGCCTTAGGGTCATTGCAAATTTGGATCCAGATGAAGATCATTGCACAAAACAGGGAATATTCACTATGCACCAGAGATTCACAGGATCATTGACAAACATAGTAAGGTGTTTGGACCTATTCCACCAGGTGTGCCACCTGATAGGAGATTTGCGCATATCATTGAGTTAGATGAAGGAGAAAAACCAGTAATCACCATGCCTTACAGACACCCAAATAAGTACAAGGACGAAATAGAGAAGGTGATTAAAGAGGTCTTGGATATGGGGCACATTAGGCCAAGTTCCAGCCCTTTTTCTTCTTCAGTGGTGTTGGTCAAGAAGAATGATGTAATCATGTGCATGTGCATTGAATTCAGGAAACTAAACAAGAAAACAATCAAAAACAGGTATCCCATACCATTGATTGGTGAGTTACTAGACGAGCTTCATGGGGATGTCTATTTCACCAAAATTGACCCGCACTCTGGCTACCATCAAATCAAGATGAGGGAGGAGGACATCCCAAAAAATGATTTCAGGTGTCACTACGGACACTATGAGTTATTATTGATGCCATTTGGCTTAACCAATTCCCTCGCCACATTCCAATCATATATGAACCATGTCTTCAACAAACAGTTAAGGAAGCATCTTCTTGTTTTCTTTGATGACTTGCTAATATATAAAAAGACGTGGGAGGAACACCTTTAGCATGTGGAGAAGATATTGAATATCATGGAGGACCAATCATTGTATTCCAAGGAGTCCAAATGTGAATTTGGACTCCAACCATGTATGAACCATGTCTTCAACAAATAGTTAAGGAAACATCTTCTTGTTTTCTTTGATGACTTGTTAATATATAACAAGATGTGGGAGAAACACCTTTAGCATGTGGAGCATATATTGACTATCATGGAGGATCAATCATTGTATTCCAAGGAGTACAAATGTGAATTTGGAATGATAGAGGTCCTCTACTTGGGACATATTATTGGGGTTAAAGGAGTATAGGTACATGAGGAGAAAATTCAGGCCATAGTTAAATGGCCCACACCCAAAACTCTTACAGAGTTGAGGGGATTTTTGGGCATCTACAGCTATTACAAGAAATTTGTCAAAGGGTTATCCCAATTGTGTGCACCCTTGACCATTCTAACAAAGAAAGGAGCCTTCAGATGGAGTGAAGAGGCCCAAGCCACCTTCGATAGAATGAAGAAAGTAATTATCACATGCCTTATGTTGGCACTACCATATTTCAGCCAACCTTTCACCTTAGAGTGTGATGCCTCTAGAGAAGGCATTATGGTCGTATTGATGCAGAATAGGCACCCTCTTTCCTATGAGAGCCAAATTCTTAGGGGTCCTAAGTTACTTTACACTATCTACGATAAAGAGATTTTGGCTACCATGCACGCCTTGGCCAAATTTTGGCAATACTTAGTCAGTGCTAGATTTATGGTAAAATCCTATCACAATAGCCTTAAGTGCTTCTTGGAGTAGAGAGAAAAGACAACAGAAGTGGGTTAGTAAGATACATGCCTATGACTTTGACATTGAATTCATCAAAGGGAAAAATAATGTAGTGGAAGATGCATTATCTAGGAGGCCATTAGTCTATGCCATGACATATGTATTAGTTGATTGAGAGAACCACCTTGTGATGGAATACTGAAAAAATTAGTTCGCTTGTCAGGTGATAGATGGATGGGTACAAGATGATAATTTCAAGGTCATAGAGGGAATCATCTACTACAAGGGCTGAATATTTTTGGTTCCTGAATCAACCTTCAAGGCCAAGATACTATAAGCTTTTCATGACTCAGTAGTGGTAGGGCACCAAGGGATTGGCAAGAATTATAGGCAGGTAAGGTAGAGGTTCTCATGAAAGGGCCTCAAGAAGGGTGCGATGAGTCACATCAAGGAATGTACTACTTATCAAGAGAATAAGGATGAGCACACTCATTCAGCGAGACTGTTGAAACCTTTACCCATGCCCGAGCATAAACGAAAGAGTATCTTTATTTACCCTTGGTTATGAAAGTAAGCGAATATCAAGGAAGAAAAGGCAAAATGAGAACTGCACAGAAGACACAATGACTGCTACTGGGTCGAAGTGAGAAAAAGAGAAGAAAATATGGAGTGAAGTAAAAGGGATGAGGAGATCAAGGATGACATATCAGGAAGGAAGGAGGATTGTGGACAACTCAAGAAGCGGAAAAAGACACGGTTGGATGCTTTGGAGAACCGCGCAAGAAGGAAGGAAAGATAGGTTAGCAAAGCCCTAAAAATGTAGGTCAAGTTGACCTAGGTTTCTAGACACCTAGGTTTTTGGTATCTAGGGTTTTGACACCTAGGTTTCAAACTAAGGATGTTGGTGAGGGATTGTAATGTATAACTAGAGGTCTAAAGGACCTGGGATGGGTTGGTGTCAAGGTGGTGTTATGATTATTGTGGTTGTCTTTGTCATTGTGTGATCAAGTGAGTAATATTATGTGAGGGAGAAGTGTTGAGTATGAGAGCCTTATGTACTGTAAGATCTTTAGCTAGGTGTGAAGATCAACCCTCCAGTTGGGTGTGAAGAGAGGGGAGAGATAGAGAGGAGGAGAAAGAACATATTCTAGCTAAAAGCATAGACAAGAACTATATGCTTCACCCTAATATATTATAAATCACATTTCTATGGATGTAGCCCTAGAGAGAGGGTGAACCACATATACCTTGTGTTGTGTGTGATTGATGCTATGATATTTTCCCTTTGATATATTGTTATTTCATGATTTTGTTAGATCTGATAGATAGTTGTGTGGATTAGAGTTAAAGCACAGTTCTATAGAAGTATCCCTAGAGAGAGGGTGAACCACATATACCTTGTGTTGTGTGTGATTGATGATATGATATTTTCCCTTTGATATATTTTTATTTCATCACTGTGTTAGATCTGATAGATAGTTGTGCAGAGTAGAATTAAACTAGTAAAAGATATATAAATGTTGTGTCATTCTACTACTAGATCCACTTGGTATTCCTCTTGGTTGTAGACATCTCTATCTTGCAACCCCCCCATATCTTCTTCGAGTAAGACTGTATATTCCTTGTAGGTGTTTCCAAAAGGGCCAGTAGTTAGGACTTGTTGGTGCGCTCTTGGAGCCAAACCCTGGGTCTTTCCCTATGACAACAAATGGTTCTGTTCTAGGACATTAATATTCTTGAGGTAATGTCAAGGTGGTTCCCATCAAAGACAGAGATTTAGAATTGGATAGAGGATCAAGAAAAGGACTTTGCTGAAGCCCAGAATAGGAACACTAATATTAGTAAAAAGGATTGGTTAGGAAGATATATCTTTACTGATATACATGAGATTTTCTTTGGAGGAATCCATCAAGAGCTATACAAGTGGTTAGCTAGGTTAGAAGATACAAAGTTTGAGGTCATATCTAGGCCACTTGTGGTCTGGCCGTTAGCGCTAATCAAAAAGGTCAAGAGAGTTGATAATGCTATGTCAAGAGAAGTAGATCACTGGTTTGATAGCACCATTGGAGGGTACATCACCGAGTTTGTTGTTGATAGAGTAGAGTCATATAGCCAAGCTAAGAGATATTTATTCAAGGACCTAGAGGAAAATTTTTACATTTTCAGAGGTTGAGGATCAAGATGTTATTACATGAGAAGAACTTCTTGAAGATACAGTAGATTGGTTGGATATGGAAAAGATAATCTTTAGGAATTCGGACAACAATAATGACACAGAGTCTGGACATACACACAGTGGGAGAGAGTTCAGAGAAGTTCATGTTTCAAACCTATTTAAGAAGAAATACAGGGATGAGGGTTTCTACAAAGGACAAGAGGGGGATCTGACAAACGAAGAGCACTCAAAACCCGTTAGGGCGAAGGAAGGAAAAACTAAAGAGCCTCGCCGAGAAGAGCCAAATCCTTAGGAACTGCATATAATGTTGAAGTAAGTATTATTATCCCTCATGTTGATTCAGTAGCATTAAGAAATCAAAGTAATACAAGACACCAGAGCGTTCAGAGAACTGTCACTAGTAGTTGACCACATACTCAGTCAGGAACCCTAGGAAGTTCTATGGAAGATGAGATAAGGCTCGCTATTTTTAGGGGAGATGGATCTAAAGATCCTCATCGGCACTGGTTCCTATGTGAAGTCATATGGAATATTAAAAATGTCATCGATGAAGCTGTTAAAAGAACTCAGTTCATCATTACCCTAAGGGATCATGCACTGAGCTGGTACATGAAGCTTGTCCAAGGACTTGCACAGCCTAAGATGTTGAATGTGATCAAGAATGAATTGATTGTAGAGTTCAAGAAACCCAAATTAGAATCACAATGTATTAAAGAGCTGAAAGTGATCAAGCAGAAGATAGTTGAACCTATTTTGGAATTCGATCAGAGATTCAAGACCTTGGTTGGCCGATTGACTTTTCAGATCCTAAATGAGCAGAACAAAGAATGGTTCATTGATTCCCTCTTACCACACATCAGAGTTCCTCTAATGCAATATAATATTGCTTCATAGGCTGAGGCACTGGAAATCACCATGAAGTTAGAGTCAGCTCCTATGGGAGAATCTAGCTCAGGTATGAGTCAAATATTGAGTCAACTAACTAGTTTGTCTCTATAGGTCGAAGATATGAAGAAAGACAAGGGAAAGGATAAAAGAGAAGACATATGGTGTGTCATATGCAAATCAAAAGGCCATGACAAGGGACACTTCCCCTTATTTCATGAATACTTGGCCTCTAGAGCTCCGAGCCCCTTTAAGCAAGTCACCCTACCCTGGTGCAAGGAATGCAGAAATAGACATTGCCTTGGTGAGTGATATTACATGCAAAAATATGTTTAGACACCCATAAATTTGTATTTCACATTATGTAAGTTCATGGGGAATGATGATAGATATTGTAGGGCTTATGACCTCATGCACAAAAGGTCAAGAGACATATAAAAAATTCAAGGTGAAGTACAACAAGAAGGAAACACTATGCAGTATAACTCCCTTGTGAGAGGAAACTTCAATCATCGCGGTGGATTCAGAGGATGAGAAGGAGGAGGAGGTATGGGTTGAGGTTGAGGATAGATCATCTGTTACAAGTACGCACAACCAGGACACCTAGCAAGGGACTGTCATAACCCTTGCACTACTTGCAACTACTGCAGTTCCTTCGAACACATTATAGAAGATTGTCCTATGCTGGTAGCTAAGATTCAAGAAAGACAAGGACCTTAGAAGAACCTGCAAGTGCAACCGATATATGTTGAACCTTGCGGATGAGAGCATTGTACAAGAGATACAAAATTTAATCAAAATTTATGAGCTAGGAAAGATACATCCCTTACTGAATAGGGTAGTACATCAAATAGATAAAAAGAGAAGGACAAATAAGGAATTACACTTGAATGCTCAAATAGGAGAATATGATATAGATTTTTTGGTCCTTGACTTAGGGTCGAAGGTCAATGTCATGACAAAGAAAACCTAGGCACTGATGGGAGAACCAAAGTTGATATACTCCCCTATCAGACTTGTGATGGCTAATCAATAGGTAGTAATCCCCTTTGGAAGATTGGAACATGTCCTTGTGGACATCGACGGAGTAAGAACATTTGTATATTTTGAGGTAATTGAGATAGTTGATGACTATTTCCCTTACCCTGCGCTATTAGGAATTGATTGGTCTTTCAATAATTCCACTGTGGCTGATTTAAAGAAAAGACAAATGAATTTTGAAAGAGATGTTCTTAGGGTCATTTCACCTTTGGATCCATATGAAGGTCAACGATACATAGAACCTATAAGAGAAGAAGACCGCGCATATGAACTGGAAAACATATACAAATTAACAACCAGGAAACATGATTACATTAATCCTATGACCGATGGAAACCTCAGTTGGCGAAGTGACATTGCATGCTCATCAGATTCAAAAGAAGCAATGGAGAACTGGTAGAACAAGATGTATGAAGTTTCTACAAGGATATGTGCTATATTAACAAGAGAAGTTCATTGGATCGGCACAACAGTAGGTAACTTGCCCACTTTTGATGGTTTGAATCCTTTAGAAACCTTCTTGTCAGAATTCTATGCAAGTGTACCAACACAACAAATATTGTTGGAAATGGATGAGGCCTTGATAGAAACACCAACAATATGGTGGGGAACACACAAAAATATCATTATAGAATGGGTACAATGTCGTACCGTGATGACCACACGGTTCTTAGCACAAGTATAAGGATACGAAGTTCGCTACATGGTTGAAGCTGCCCAAAGGACCATGTGCAAAGTTGTGAGGAAGCCTGGAGAACCATTCCTCAAAAGAAGTTGGTTCACAAATTCATTAACACACTAGACACAACCCCTATCAACTGGTACCTTCAAGTGGAGTTGTGCATCATCACTATAGATTGGGAAGGTATGACTCAGAAATTTGTAACCACCTTCTTATTTGATAGTCAATATCCTTCAGTAGATCAAGCATTACAGATTGTAAGAAAAAAAGTATTCAAGGAGGCCTCTAGCTCCCCTTTAGAACAATAAGAGGATGAATGGACTACGCCTCTCCAGAAACTGCAATGTTGTTACAACATCAATGTTGATGAAGACAATGATCATAGGAAGGTGAACATTATCGAAACAAAAGGCCAAAGAGATGGGGAAGGAACAGAAGTTGAGCTACCATTCATTGGAAAGCCGATCAAGATTAAGAAGATCAATATTGGAACAGATAAAACACCGAAGATTGCAAATGTTGGAGATTATTGGGATGTTTCTACTATTGAAAAAACAATAGAGTTACTGCATGAATATCAGGACTTGCTTCCAACCAAGTTCACTGATATGAAGGGCATTAAAGGGCCTATGGGAGAGATGAGGATACCTTTGAAACTAGATGCAAGACCAATCAAACAGAGACCCTACAGATGGAACCCTAAGTATAAGGAGAAAGTTAAGATTAAGCTCGATAGAATGATGGAAGTAGGAATTATAGAACCTGTCGAAGAGTAAGAGTGGATTAGACCTATGGTGGTGCAAGACAAGAAGACAGGAGAGATCAAGATCTCTGTAGATATCAGGAAGATGAATGATGCATGTTTTTATGATCCATTCCCTACACCATTCACCGATGAAGTGTTATATAATGTGGGAGGCCAAGAGGTATATTCTTTTACAGATGGATTTTCAGGATACCATCAGATCTGGATTGCCAAGGAAGATCACCATAAGATCACGTTTGCAAAATAATGTTTATCCTACCAATATATAGTGATGCCATTTGGATTGAAGAATGCCCCAACCATATTTTCTAGGGTGGTGGTCTAAGCATTCAAGGAATTTATGCATAAATTTTTAGAAGCATATTTTGATGATTAGATTGTTTTTAGTTTATTGAAAAATCATATTGAATGTCTAAGGTTAATGTTGGACAAATGCAGGCAGTGCCACATTGCCTTGAATCTGACGAAGTGCATCTTCTTTTCACCATTGTATGCAAGCAGGGATTGTTGGTAGATTCATCTAAAATTGATATTATAGTTTATTTAATCCCTCCTACTTCAATCAAATAGATGTGCACTATGCTGGGACATACTAGATATTATAGGAATTTCATTAAAGTATATGCCCAGATTCCAACACCTATGGAGAATCTTTTGAAGAAAGACTATCAGTTTAATTGGATAGAAGAATTCCAGCAAAGCTTCGACACACTGAAACAAAACATGGTTACTGCACCCATTTTGGTTTTTCGAGATTGAAGCAAGGAATTTCTTGTGCATGTCGATGCATCTTCCATTACATTCAGATCTTTGTTAGCACAACCTGGTGACAAAGATATTGACCACCTATTATCGTTTTCTACCAGGAAGCTATCAACAACTGATATTAATTACACCACCACTGAGAGAGAAGGATTATCCATGGTGTATGCGCTACAGAAATCTCTCCACTACTTGTTGGGAGGACACTTTAAAATGTTTACTGATCACTCCATGTTGAAATACCTAGTCAACAAGCCAGTGTTGGGGGGAAGAATATGCATATGGCTTCTGCTATTTCAATAATACGACTTTGAGATCATAGTTAAGATAGGAAGGATGAACAAAGGTCATGACCACTTGTCAAGGTTGGAACATGGGGAAGAGCCGATGAATTTGGAGGATACATTGTTGGATGCATAGTTACTGACCATTAGAAATATTGATGACCACTTTGCATAGATAGTCCAGTTCTTTTCAAGAGGAAGGGCACCTAGTGTGTATACAATTCCCTAGAAGAAACAACTAGTAGTGAGCGCTACCGAATTTTCACTTATAGTTGGACATCTATACAAGATAGGACCTGATGAGATATTGATAAGGTGTGTTATAAAGGAAGAGAGACCATTGATCCTCATAGAAGCTCATGGAGGCATCACATGAGGACATTACGTAGGGAAAGAAACTGCGTAGAAGGTTCTTAGAGCTAGCCTTTGGTGGCCTACCTTACACAAAGATGCCACAGACTATTATAAAGCTTCCGATGTATGCCAAAGAGTTGGGAAACCATCCAGAAGAGATGAAATTCCATTAGCACCATAATTGACCCTACAAGCATTTGAGAAATGGGCTATTGACTTCGTGGGACCTATAAACCCACCAGTGAAGTGCACAGGAGAAAGGTACATAATTACTATGATAGAGTGTTTGACTAGATGGGTCGAAGCAAGAGAAGTTAAGGACTGTAGTGCAACTACAACTACACTCTTCATATTTGATGGCATCATAATTGGATTTGGATGCACAAAGATCCTCATGAGCGATAAAGGCACACATTTCATAAATAAAACAGTTGAAGCCCTGATTGAGGAATTTGCAATCCACCATCAAAAGAGAATGCCTTACCATCCCCAAGAAAATGGGATAGTGGAAGCATTCAATAAGATCTTGGAGACAACGCTAATGAATATTTGCAGTGTGAACATGGATGACTGGGATTTAAGAGTACCAACAGTATTGTGGGCCTATAGAACCACTTGCAAGAAACTAATAATGCAGGCCCCTTTTAAGCTGGTGCATGGTCTCGAAGCCATTGTCCCAATGGAATATTTGGTACCAAGCCTAAGAATTGATGCCTTTATAGATATGGATGATATTGGCACTGTTCGAGAGAGGCTTTCCCAGTTGGTTGAACTAGAAGAAGACAAATGTATTCCATCAGTAGGTACAGAAGGAAAGAGAGAAGGCCTATTATGACAGACACATCAAGAAGAAGGCATTTAAATAAGGTGATCTAGTACTTGTATATGATTTAGTACTAGTTCATCAAACACCCTGGGAAGTTCAGAACACAATGGCTTAGGCCATATGAGATCGCCTATGTTACAGAAGGAGGACCTGCACAGTTGAAGACTTTGAATGGAGAATGGAAGGAAGGATTAGTGAATGGGAGCCGACTAAAGTTGTACTATGACAACTAGTTGCCTCGCAACTCTCAGTAAAAGCATAAGGAAAAGGGTCTAGGTACTAGGTGTAGTTGAAATTGGGTACCAGACATAGAAAAGACAATCTACATAGGGAATGAGAGAAAACAGAGGCACAAATATCTGTCTTATATACATGCATGCAAACACTGATATTATGATGGCTTAAATAAATTTTCAATTTTGCAAGTATTTTTAGTTCTTCACAGTTCACATGCAATAACCTCATAATTTAAGAACTTAACTTGCAATCTCATTGTTTAACGACTTCAACCTTCACAAGGTTCATTTTTAGCTTCAACACTTTGAGAAATCTACAAGCACTCAAACACACTTCAACACTTAAATCATAGGTTTAATAATTAATTTATTATACTTAATACGACACCATTACCAACCATCTTCTCCGTTTAAAATGGGTTTGGAGGAAGGAAACAGAAGGAGCTAAGCTGGGGATGGTCTTGTGGCCTGCGACATCCTTTCCGGGAGTACTCTGATCTTAAGAATGACTTGTGGAGCTAGGGTGGGCCTCATTGCCTAACTTTTTGAGCACCCAATATTCACTTGGCAATTGGGGGAGGAAAGTATTGGGTTGACACTTAGACATGATTAAAATAAATCTCACTTAACCACCTAATTTAATCCTTCGTATACAACATTATATTTATTTTACATGCAAGTCATTTTATGTGTTGTGGAATAATTATCTAAGTGGTTACATATACCATCTGGAACACTTTAATTTTCATTATTTTCATCTTAATCATTTTTCCTGTGTTTGTGGTGTGATCCTTCAAGAAGTTGTGCATCCACCTGGCGGCACTCTTTTGACTGGGTCTTGAGTGATTTTCGTCTTTATGCCATTGATAAGCAAGCAAATATAGTAATATATATTGTGATCATGCTTGACTTGATGTGTTGATGGTTATTTCATATTGAGTATCTTTATTTACTGCACATGCAGACAACTTGTTAGTCATTTGCTTAATATCTTGTATTTAGTGTATCTAGTTTAGCCTTGTTGAAATCTTAGATATTCTTTATTGTAATCATTGTATCTATCTATTGTAATCTTAGATATTCTTTATGTATATTTGTGTCTAGTTGTATCTATCTTTTTGTAACATTTTTAAACTTTTAACTATCTTGTAACGAATCTCCCCTTAACTTAGTTGACCCCATGCCCAATCTTAGGCACTAGTCTTAGTTGTCCTAGGAAAGGTCTGATTGTTCATACTTAATTGTTGCAACCTGCATTTTCTTTTTAACATCATAGGCTAGATTCCCCCTGATCTTTTAAATATTTAAAACCAACTCCTATAACATTAAACTCTAAATCTCATCTAGTAACTAGGGTCTACCCCCCTTGGCTTGCCTAGGAGTTAACCTAGACTTAAGAGGTTCAAGTCAAAGTGACAGTGTGGAATTTGAACCTAGGCATTGTGCCTACGAGGACACACTAAGTGAGCAAGAATTAGCTCATGTTTGCAAGTGTGTATAAGGATGGCAACAAGTTGTTGATCAAAATGTAAAAAAAACTAGATGTTGTTGTAGTCATCGATGTATGTACCAACATTGGGAAGGCTAAAAGTCACGAGGATGTACTGGAGAAATGTTATGTAGAGACGATTTTAGAAGTTGTTAGTTGTAATGACCCTAGTTAAATAAATATTTAAAGATTATAAAGTAAAATTAATTAAAGAGAATAATTGTGATTAATTAAGTAATACTCTAACTACAAATCACATTTAATGACCTGAGAAATAAATTTAAAATATCAATGAAAAATGTTATAAAAATGGTTGCGTATGCAGAGAGGGAGCCTATGAATCCCGAAAAGATAAAACATTTAAGGAGGGATAAGGGACATGAATAGAGGGTGGTTGGAGGAGTAACTGCATGAGTCGGCGAAGGAGGAATAAGGGAAAGGGGAAGGTTGACGGGAGGATCATTCGACGGAGGAGAGATTTTTATGAGGACTTTTGGACTTGCTGTGAGCACAGAGTTTTGGACTGTGGCTTTTGATCAGTTGAGGCACTGAGTTGCTGGAGGTTTTGGGCATGGAGGGCCAGGATATCCGTAGATATCCTAGAGCTAGGTAGTTTTCCTAATTGGCAGGGAGGATAGTAGTTTTGGGCAGTTATTTTCCTGTTTGTGGCAAGGTTGATCTAGTAGCAAGAAGCAGGAAGGAAGAAGCGAGGCACAGAGGCAACAAAAATTAGCATCAAAACCAGGTACTTGTTAAGTTATGTATTTATTTATTTCTGCTATGAAATCAGTATTTATTGATAAATCTAAGTTACTGAAGTTGTTTTTATAAGAATCACTATTATAGAATCACTATTATGCTAAGAAGTTATTGTTTCAGTTTACGAAATAAAATTTTTATGAAACTTAAAGATGTTTAGAAATATATGGTTGTTACATATGGTATCAGAGCATCTTAGTTCGAAATCTATGCCTAAGGGCCAAAACCCCAAGTGTTAACTCCAGCCACGCTTAAACTACAAACAAAACACGTTCAGTTTGACCTGATATGACTGATACAGTACCTGAAAATATACTCAGGTAGTATCCCTTCATTATCCAAGCAAATGATTTCATAGATGTATCACAAGCAACTGCTTTAGGCAATATCCTGTAACTGGATTATGTATGGTTACTACAGTTTTAGTCTGAATATTCAATGGAACGCCCTTTAAATTAAGTGGCAGCAAACCAGATAGTTGAAGGATCACTTCCCACGAAATGGCTACCATTAAAGCAGCCTAATAAAGCTATTAAGCATGAAAAATAGAGAAGATAACTTAATTTTACTAAGCAATACTTGTCAATGAAGTTTCCGGCAAATTAGACACCTGAAATCGATGAAAGTGTCGAAGGAAGCTTCTATGGAAGGCTTGAAGTTGGAAAATTTAATAACTGCACGAATTACACTATATAAAATGCAATAGGACTTTTGCAGGACCTTGAAAAGGCCTACTTCATCTCGAATTCACCTAAAATGAGGAACTACCAATGCACAATCAAAAAAAAAAGGGGGGGGAACTATGAAGACTAGTATTGCGCAGGAAGTGTGAAAACTACTTGCCTGTATTAGCCTCAGCGAAGTTTTAAATAATGTAAAAATATCAAAGAACAATAGGCCAATATAAATTTTAACCGTGCCAAAGAGAGAAATTTTTACACCACGTAGAGTTTCATGCAACTAGTCATTATCCCAAAGGAGAAGCTGCCTATTCTGTAGGAGAACATATCTGAGCCGTCAGATCTCGGGCGAAATCCCATCAGCCATTAGATCTCGAAAAGTTGCGTGGGGTTTAAGTCTTAGTGCACAGAGGAGGAGTCCCGGAAGAGTCATCAGGATATCAGAGTCATTGGGGTTTTGTAAAGCCAAAGAATCGAGACCTTGAGGTTCTCGAAATCCCGAGAATGGATCCTAGCCATTGATCTCGGCAGGACACGCGTCAGCATTCTGGGGAGGAATCGAGATTTTTCCCATCGGAGATTTTAGGAGTGTAGAACTCGTGCGTATTGAAATCACGATCTGTGATTTCCCGATAGAATCAGAGTGGTCCAAACAACGGGGACACATGTTAGGAGATCCCGCAAAGTCGGAGATCGGGGACTTGAAAGTCCCATGCACATGACAATGGGAATCCTGATATCCCGAAATGTGATTTCCCGACGGGTACAAGGACAGAGCGGGGACCACCAGGGTTAGAGTGGTGGACAAGTGTCGCGTCACACCGAACGATCACAGATCGGGGTTCGGGAAAACACAAGTCCCAGAACTCATGGGTTTTGGATTCGTGAACTCACGAACTCCGATACACCGAGGGTGGACAGGTGTTAAAAGGTAAACTCTCACAAGGGGCTCAACGCCAGGTGGCATCGGAGATTGGGATTCGGGGATCCATGCGGACAGTGGATCACGACAGCGCAAATGATGATTTCCCGACGGGAAAATTCCCGATAAAAGGAAGGAACCCCGACGAGATCTGAGCTGTTCATTTCGAGGACACGTGGAAATCATCTAAAACCATTGGTGAAAGCTCCATAGGAGGGCTTCATCGGATATCGGGAGTCCTGAAAACATAGCAACAGGAATTGCGAAATCGCGAAATGCGATTTCCCGATAAGCCAAGGGACAATGGGGCCCACGGAAGAGTCAACGGTGGATAGGTGGCATCGGGTATCGGGATATCACGCGTTTCGTGGACAAGGTGTCCATGCACTACGAAATCTCGAACCCCGAAATTCAACACAATTAACTTAACTCTTAATCCTTGATTAAAATAATTAATTAATGACGGTTTAATTAAGACCTAAACATATCGCGAAATCGGAGATCAGGGTTTCGGGATTCAATTTGCGCTGAATCTTTGTTATGGGAAACCCTGAATCCCAACAGGAATTAGGACTATGATCACATAGGTGTAGGTCACATGGACCTTGGTATAGCCGAAAGGGATAACACGCAAGGAAGAGGCACATCGGGTATCGGGATATCGGGAATTCTGTAGACACGGGACTCATGCAATGCGATATTGCGATATCCAAAAACCCGAAAAGGGACAGGGATGTGGCCTTGTGGTACAATGGTCATATGAACCAAGAACTTAGCCCGAAGGGCTAACGCACAAGTGCCATATCGGAGAATCGGTAATCGTAAATCTGCGAGGACAGGAAGCTCTCGGCATCGGGCATAAGGAAACCCCAAAACCCGAAATTTAAGTGGGGAATTTTACAGTTAGGAGCCAAGGGTCGTGAGCAATACAGAAGACAAGGTATATGAATCTAACTACATGCATATGCACAGATGAATAAAATTATAAATATAAATGAATTAAATTAAAAGCAGAATACAAAAATTCGTACAGAAAGGGAATTACAAGCAAATCATTTTGTTCAAAAGAGGAAATTACCATTCATTACCACCACGTAAGGAAGGTTTATGCAATTTCTTGATACAAATAACCCTGCGTTCTTCATGAAGGTACTGAAACTGTGCACAACATGCAGACTGAATCGTACCTCTTACTATAGCTGAGGGAGAGCTCCTCAAAATGTATAGACAAGGGATTGGTTCCCAACATTTCAAGGAGACTGGACTCCAGGTCCTGGATCTTGTCAGTAGTCGCATCAATATACTTTGTTTCTGCAAAATGAACTGGAGCATATACAGTAATAACCAGCACTAGCAAGGTGCTCAGAACAATGGCAAGGATGTGAGCCATGGTAAGGGGGATTCTAAAAACCCCTGAGCAGAGAAGAGGCAGATCTGTGATGGACAAATAATGATGCGAGGAAAGTCCCAGCGGATGAGAAAGTGGGACAGAGGAAGAACACGTAGAGAGTTGAAAGGTTGACAGGTGTAGAAATTGGGGGTTAGATGCGAGGGAGCTTATGAAATCCAGACGATCACATGGAACCCATGCGTGCCCGAACCCTTGGGTATACGTTCAATTATTATATATATAGTATAGAGTGTAAAAAAAAATAAATTTAAATAAATTAAATAATTTAGTATAAATTATTTATATATAAATAAGGTCGAATTAGTTTAAATTTAAAGTAAAGATAATTTGAGTTAAATTAGTGTAATAATAATTTTAAAATTATTTATTTTATTTAGTGTAAGGTTAATATACCTTAAAATTTGATGTTAACCAAGCTTAGATGCTTCATCCTAACCCAAACCTAGCCAATTCCCCTGATGGAGTAATGTCTGTTTACAGACAAGTAAAGAAAACTTACGCCCAACCCTGTTTCTAAGTTTAAGTAGCACCAATTTG